>AWOL01S0009597.1:0-68166 GCA_000715115.1 Nicotiana otophora | reverse complement strand
CTGTCATACCATGCATAGGTATATGTGTTCATAACATCATCAAGCCTCTGAGGGCATCCCATCATATCATCTCGGCCATTATGGGCAAATCATCAACGTATACCATCTGATCAGGTGGTGGTGCGTATATAACGCCGTAACCTTTTTCCATATCCCATATACATATATATATATGTATATGGGATATGGAAAAAGGTTACGGCGTTATATACGCACCACCACCTGATCAGATGGTATACGTTGATGATTTGCCCATAATGGCCGAGATGATATGATGGGATGCCCTCAGAGGCTTGATGATGTTATGAACACATATACCTATGCATGGTATGACAGTTATACGCATATGCATGCCATTATAATATTAAATGATTCACAAAGCTATTTAGACTTACATGTTGAGTCTTTTACTTCATGTTTCTCTCATGTCTATTATTTACTAATTTTATTCCTTACATACTCAGTACATTATTTGTACTGACATCCCTTTTACCTGGGGACATTGCATTTTATGCCCGCACGTCCCGTTAGTCAGGATGAGAGTCCTCCAAGTAGGCTATCAGCTCAGCGAAAAGTGTTGGTGCGCTCCATTTGCTACGGAGTTGTTATTTGGTCAAAATGATTAGAACATGTGTTGATTGGTATGGCGGGGCTCTGTCCTGACCTTTATGATGTTTATGTACTCTTAGAGATTTGTAGATAGATGTCATGTATATGAAAGATTGTATGGCCTTGTCGGCCTATGTTCAGTCTAAGAATTGCTCATTTTGGCCTTGTAGGCAAGTATAAGTTGGTGTTTCATATTGTATTCTACTTATCTCACGGCAACCTCTCCGGATCAGTTATCTATGATAGTATGATACGAAACGATACGTTATGTTGGTACTCGATTAAGTAAGGTACCGGGTGCCTGTCACAGCCCATCGGTTTGGGTCGTGACAAAAATGCTTGCAATAAACATAAACATGGGTTGAAGTAAATATAGCAAAGACAAATTTTTATTTGTCATAATCTCCTAAAGATTAATTAAGGTCAATTATTATAGGATTAGAGTGAGCCACAATTACTCATAAGGTTCCCCTATGGATCCCTGACACTTCAGAGTTCACGAGGGTCTCTTGGACCTCGAGCAGTGCTTGTGACAAGGAGGGGTTCCTTAACGGTAAGGTCAAGCCCACGCCAAATACTCTTAAGTATTGAACCTCATTCTTCTATAGAGGTTCAGGCAGAAAAGAAATCCTAACTTAGCATTCAATCAAACACGTTCCTAGGCTGTATCAGACGATCAATATGCAAACTAGCAAAGGTACAGAAGGTCCAATATGATATCTCAACCCATCATGTTATATATCAGGAACTGAATCACACAGATGCACCAATAATTTAGAACAAACAATCATTCTAGGAATTGAAGCCAATACTTGAGTAAAATACGATAAATAGTCAAGGAGTAACACATGTTTGAGATTAAAATTGTGATCATTGTTAGAATACATGATATAAGGACAAATCACCACATGTAAGTTCTCAAAGGTTTTTACCAGTTTCAAAGGCTTAGAGGTTAATTCAAAAAAATTCCATATGGAATAACATCCATAGAATCTTCGTAGGAATCACTGCTATCAAGAAAGGATTACAAAGCACAAGTGATTCACTATACACTTTTATAAACTTTCTACTTCTATAGGCAAGCTTGCTATGTTAAAAACAACTGCAACCTCAAGAGTGTCACTCTAAGTGGTTTAAAAGACAACAGTAATTAGCAAAAGACAAACATATAGTCATTTATTGAATCTCATCAAAGGTCTAATGCCTTATAAGGATCTAATCAGACATAGTTCCTTTTAAGCAGTTTCTGATTATCAGAACACGATCAAACACCGAAACAACCTTAGAACAATCCATCAACAATAATCAGACATATAGTTGGAGATTTCACTACATGTCAAATAGTCCAGGCTAAGCACCTTATCTTAGAATTGATCTGAGGAGTCACACAAATAGTAAGAATACATGGGAGCATTAAACATGAATAGGATGGTCAACTTCTAGTCACACTTGATCTCTCCGAACCTTCTTTCAAAATTCTTTAGTTTCAGAGAATGGGTTTGTCAGGTCAACTGACATAAGTTCTCGCAGTATTCAATCTAACTCCGAAGTTAGGAAACACTCTACTCTAGCAAACGTAGGTCATACTGCATATACCTTAGGTGAGTTGGTCCTTGGCATCGACACACAATTAGGAAAACCACCCTAATGTCAACGGGTCATGCACCCAATGACATGACTTTTGTAGAACAACGAACCAATCATGATGAGACACAGATCCAGAGCAAAACACTTATCAAACCTTCTCCAAAATAGAAATCAACCAGAACATCTCCAAAATCAATATGGTCATGGGAGCACCGCACAAGCTAAAACAATGGTGGATGAATATTTGCTGAGAGCATGGAGATGAAATTAGGACGCGCCTAGGATCATTGACTTCCTTACTGAGCATTCAGGCCGACAAGGTGCTTACCCGTTTGCTGATAGAATTTTGGGATCCGTCCAAAGTGGTTTTCAGGTTTGCTGACTGTGAAGCGGTGCCAACGTTAGAAGAAGTTACCAGCTTCACCGAGCTGCCATTTACTAGAAGAAGGCCGATACTACCGGTCACCATGCCCAGCTATAGGTTTCTCGATGTTTTGTGTTTGACAAGAAGTCGGAGTTTGAGGAATATTGAAGACGGATAGGTAAGCCTAGACGAATTGTTTGATAGGTTTGGAAATCGAGAGAGCTACGAATAGTACCTGGGAGAGTTTCAGTGTGATGAAGATACCTGGGAAAGTCTCCGCCCCATAGCCTTCATTTTGCCGCTGCTAGGACTGCTGGTCTTCCCACAAAAGAGAGGACAAATCAACATAAACTTGCTACCCGTGGTCTTGGAAACATTCCATGGTAACCTCCAAGCCACCTTGGTGCCTATGATATTGGCAGAAATTCTTAGAGCACTGTTTGTATGTTCCCGAGGATAAGATTTCTTCAAAGGCTGCAGCCTGTTACTCCAAATATGGGCCATGAAGCACTTATTTCAACGAGAGGCCACATTTGATTACTTTGTGGGTGTTAGCAATATGATTTGGAGTCACAATGGGAGAAGAGGCATTGGGTCTCCCTGCACATACAGGAAGAATGGAGAGAGATGCTGACAAACTTAAGCGGAGAATGGATAAATTGGAAGCTTTCGTTGTTGAGCGGTAGGGCATTTCTAAGGACCCCCAGAAGTATTTCATTGAGTTGATAGAACTCGAAGTCATTCAGCCATATACACCCCTAAGAGTTTTCAGGCAGTTTGGTCTGATCTAAGATGTACCCCTTTGGACGAGAACGACTCTGTATGAAGATAAGTACAATGTGTAGATCCCGATCCCAAGGATAGGAAGACTTTCGAAGGAGTTGAATGATTTTATTATGATGTTGATGGGTCAAAATTCGTGGTGCACTTCAGAATACTATGTCTAGATAAATGAGGAGGATGAGCTGGCCCAACCAAGCAGAAAAGGAATAGACTAGCTGGAAGATGCGATGATAGCCTTACAAATCTATTATGAGATTTTGACTCACTACCTTGTGAGTATCTCCATGCGCCATCAAGTGGTCCCAAGTTCAGTTGATCATATGCTGCCCCCTCCAGAAGATGATGATTGAGTGGTCGAGTTTATACAAATTGAATCTGAGATAGGTCTAGAAGAAGATTCTGAAGAGGAGCTCGAGTACAATGATGAAGAAGATAAAGAGGAATTTGAAGAAGAAACAGAAGAGGAATTAGAGGAGGAAGAAGATATGGGAGATGGTCCCCGGGATGGCTACTAGCGGCTGGTTGATTTCCTCTTTTTTTTATCTTGAATCCTATATCTTGTACCCTTTTCATTTCCCTAAGGGCAAGCCTGTTGAGCCCATGTAATCTTATGGATGTTTGAAAACCAATGGGGTAATCCTTGTTCCCGCCTATTACAATCCAAATATTATTAATGAAAAAGGAAAAAAAACCAAAGTTTGCTTCGGATCTAAACATGTCAAATCTAATTGTTTGTCACATATTTGTGACGTAGGCCCACCTCCAACAAAGAGATATCCCTCGCACATTAGGAAACACACTTACTTGAATACATGAACTAACTGCTCTATTTGCTCATATTTGTGCAAACACTGAAACTAAGTTCTACTCTTCTTTACTTTTCATTTCATTTCTTGCATTACTTTATTATTATTCCCCAAAGAAGAGGTTGGATTGTGTTGACCCGAAAATTGGCAGAACCACCATACAACTTGAGATCAAAAGGGAAGATGTCTACGACAGATGACCCGACCGGACATGCTATGGTAATAGCTGATAGCCCGGGGCAATCGGGAGAAAAGGATGATACTCAGAACGATGAACACGTTACTAGGATGGCACAAGAGATAGAATTATTGAGAGTAGAAGTACAACACATTCGGGAATTGGCGCATCCAGCCATGACGACGCTCCCACAACCACCCCACTTTCCTTCAATAGATTCGATCCCTGATCGCTTTCCTTCAACTACCCGCTAAGTAAACAATACCTCGACTTTATTCAGTACAACCTAGATTGTACCCCAGTAACCCCTGCAAACCCACTAAATCCTCCCATACATACCCTTTATGTACCAAATTATGTTCAAACATCGCAAAACCCACTAGTCACTATCAACATAGTTCATACCCCTCCTCGCGATGGCGTCACCTTCACCAACAATCAAAAGCAGCACAAACATGCGACACATACTGCTACACACGAGCGATATATTCCACCCGTATATGCCACTTCAGAACCCACTTTCACAGTGCTCATCACAGTCAGGTTACCTTATGAAGTTGATCAATTTGTCGAATGGAGAGGGAGTCTAAGTATAAAGAGGAAGAGTCGATATCTGAACAGTTGAGAGCATTAAGGAAATAAATGAAGAACCTTCAGGTCGCTCGAGGGAGCGAGAGTATAGATTATGATGATTTGTGCATACACCCAGATGTGGACATGCAGGTAGGATATAAGCCTCCAAAGTTTGACATATTCGACGGGATAGGTAACCCCCATGCACACTTGAGAGCCTACTGCGATAAGCTAGTTGGAGTAGGAAGGAATGAGAAATTAAGGATGAAACTATTTATATGAAGTTTGACAGGAGAGGCACTCACTTGGTACACCCCCAAAAACTGGAGGGAATGGTAGGATATGGAAGAAGACTTCATGAATCGTTTCCGGTTCAATACAGAAATTACCCCAGATAGGTTCGCCCTAGTAAATATGTAGAAGAAACCGTCAGAATCATTTCAGGAGTATGCACATCGTTGGAGGTTTGAGGCTGCCAGGACCCAACCCCCGCTAAATGATAATGAGTTGATAAAATACTTTATCAGGGATCAAGAAAGAATCTACTTTGTAAAGATTATGGGCATGATGGGGCAGAAGTTACTTGAACTTGTTAAAATGGAAGACTTTTTGGAAGAAGGGATTAAGTCAGGGAAGATACAATCCATGGCCGCGTTACAAGCAGCTAGCAAGGTGATTCAGTCCGGTTCGATAGGCAACAAAAAGAAGAAGAAAGAAGAGGTATCAGTAATCATTCCCTATTACTAGTCCTATTCACCCCATGGAAACAACTCTTACTCTCTAAACACCCATCCTCCACACCAACCTACCTATGCTCCAGTATATAACACACAACCATACTATAACCCCAAACCTCAATATAACCCACCTCGTGCCCATATAAATCCAAATCCACCACGGCCATACGCTCCAGTTCAGACCACCACCCATCAAAATTGTTCCACCTATGCACCCCGACCTCACCTAAATTTCAAAACAAGAGGTCCCCAAAACTATACCCCGATTGCTGAACCTTTGGCTCAATTGTTTGAAAGATTAAGGAGAGATGGCTTAATACATCCAGTAGAAGGGAGGATTCTTGAGCGTCCTTCAAAATACTTTGATGCAACCAAATGGTGTGTCTACCATTCAGGTGTACCAGGGCATTATACCGAGATTACTTCAGACTGAAGAATTAAATTGAGTCGCTGATCAAAAGTGCAGCCATTTTGTGCACCCTAGCTTTGCCCTATGTGGACCGTAACCCACTACCAAACCAGTGGAATCAAGGAGCTAATATGATCACTCTAGACAAAGAGTATGACTTGAAAGGGACCATCGTCACAATGGGAAACACTAAGGCTGCAAGGGTTACACCCCGAAGGATTCCAATGATCACCGTACAATTAAAACCTCTAGTGATGGTCCAGGTATACCAGCAACAGTCCACCGCCATTATCAGGAATGAGGAGGATTAGGAATACAAGACAATCCTGTGGACATATCAGTAGAAAGGGAAAGGCAAGATGACGGATTCCACAATAGCCCATGGAATGACCAGGTTAGGGAGGTGTTACGCTCCGGAGGAGGTAAACCGAGAGAATCCAGGAAGAGAACATATTCAGAGCAAGGCATATAATAGATGCTAAGGCCACAGTATTTTGGAAGAAGATATTAGCTAAAGAATACGTTGTGGAGGAGCAACTAAAGAAAACCCTTGCACATACATCGATCATGGAGCTGCTAATGAGTTCTGACAGTCATAAAGACGTCTTGATGAAGGTGTTAAGTGGAGTGAGCATGCCGAGAAACACTACCAGCGAGGCACTGGCAACGACCATCGGGAAGATGATCGAGGCAAACATGATTACCTTCCGAAGAGATGAAATTCCAGTAGAGGGCGTGGGTTACAACAGGTCCTTACACATTACCATCAAGAGTGGAGATAAAGTGGTATCCCGAGTACTTGTCGATGGAGGATCTGGAGTCAATATCTGCCCGCTCTCGACTCTACAAGAGTTGGGTATTCATCTGAGAGAAGTGGAAGAAAGCCATGTGAGAGTAAGAGCTTTCGAGGGGTCGCAGAAAGACATCATTAGCAAAATCTACTTAGCTTTGCAAATTGGACCGGTTGAGTTCCCAATACTGTTTCAAGTAATGGACATTTCATCCTCAAACAACTTGTTACTGCAAAGACCTTGGATACATATGGCAGGTGTAATTCCATCGACCCTCCGTCAGTACATGAAGTTCGAGTGGGGTTGTCAAGAGATTGTAGTTCATGGTGAATGGAACCAGTTAGCTTATCTATAACATGCGGTTCTGTTCATAGAAGGATTGGACGAGGTCACTTTTCGTGCGGTCAACATCATGCAGACCACGGAGATAAAGGATACTGAGAAGAATCTGGGTATGCAAAACCATATTGATCGAAAATGTCTATTAGAGAAATAATGAAGTACGGGTACCGACTAGGGACCGGGCTGGGAGCCCGATCAGATGGGATAACAGAGCCGATTGAGCCAAGAGGATACAAAAGTAGAGCCGGTTTAGGGTATCGGCCTCCAACTAGAAAGACTTACACTGGTGGCTTCGGGAAGAAGGCTTTTATGCTAGAGTGTGTTCCGGGTCCGGGTCAGAGCTCATTAGTAGAGGATGACACCATTGATAGAATAGGAAGGCTGTTAATGACCATGATCGAGGAATGTTGTGACAAAGTTGATATCATGACACTTACCATTCGGGATGCCGAACTGGGAGAGGACTTGCAAAATTGGACCGCTAGACCATCTCTGGTTCGCCGGGAGTCTTGGTAGTATGGAATTGTAAAACCTTCGAAAACACACATGGTTAATTGAGGCTTGAACCGTGTCTGTACTCTTTTGTCAATTTCTTCCTTGAACGCTTAGACGCTCCCTTGTGTGAAATAAAAAGAATTGCTTTCTTAAACCTATTGCAAACTTATTTAAAACTTCATTTATAATTGGTTTTTCTTTTTAGTAATCAAAACGATAAAAAACTGCATTCTGTGATTATGACATGTAACGAAACCCTCGAGCAAAGAGATTCAGACTACGAGGAGTACGACGAAAGCATGATACCAGATAATCTCCCACAAGAGAACGAGCAGTTGGAAAGCAAGAAAAAGTCTAACCTTGAAGAGGCAGAAGTAGTCAACCTGGGAAGTGAAGAAGTGAAAGAAACTCGAATCAGCATCCGTCTAGAAGCAGAGCAAAAAGAAAAACTGGTCGAGCTCCTCCAATAATACATCGACGTATTCGCATGGTCATATGACGACATGCCCGAATTGAGTACTAACATCATTTCACATCGATTGCCTATTGATCCTGCCAGACCGCCAGTCAAATAAAAACCTAAAAAGTTCAAGCCAGATTTGAGTTTGAGGATAAAAGAAGAAGTGACCAAGCAGATAGAGGCAAATGTGGTAAGTGTCACCAATTATCCCACATGGTTGGCAAATATCGTACCGATGCCAAAGAAGGATGGGATGATTAGGATAAGTATGGACTATCGAGATCTTAACAAGGCCAGTCCAAAGGATGATTTCCCTTTACCAAACATTCATATCCTCATAGACAATTGTGCAAAGCATGAGATACAGTAATTCGTTGATTGTTTCGTCGAGTACCATCAGATCTTGATGCATGAAGAAGATGCTTAGAAGACAACGTTCACTATGCCTTGGGGTGTTTATTGCTACAGAGTCATGCCGTTCAGCCTTAAGAACGACGGTGCTACTTCATGAAGGCCATGATGACCCTCTTTCATGACATGATCGACAAAGGAATCGAGGTATATGTGGATGACATCATCATCAAATCTTGAAAGAGTGTAGAGCATTTGGAGGACCTGAAGAAGTTTTTCGAACGTTTGTGGAGGTACAGTCTGAAGTTGAATCCCACAAAATGTGCATTCGGAGTCCCCGCTGGGAAACTGTTAGGTTTCATCATGAGAAGAAAAGGGATAGAGTTGGATCCTTCAAAGATCAAAGCCATTCAAGACTTACCGCCGCCTTAGAGCAAGAAGGATGTGATGAGTTTCCTTGGCAGATTAAATTACATCAGCAGATTCATAGACCAGTCTATGGTAATTTGCGACCCATCTTCAAGCTGTTAAAAAAAGGATGCTGCTACAAAACGGAGGGAAGAGTGTCAGAACGCTTTCAACATGATCACAGAGTACTTGTCAAATCCACTGGTATTGATTCCCCTCGAGCCCGGGAAGCCACTATTATTATATTTGTTATTTCTGGACAATGCATTTGCATGCGTGTTCAGATAACACGATGAGATCGGGAGAAAGAGCAGGCTATCTACTACGTGAGCAAGAAGTTTACACCATGTGAAGCCAAAAGAGTTGTGCAAGAAGTTCACAAAGATCGAGTTCAAACACATTCCCAGGATCCAGAACGAGTTTGTCGACTCTCTCACAATCTTGTCATCCATGATCCAACATCCAGATAAGAATTACGTCGATCCTATTGAGATAGAGGTCTGGGATCAGCATGCATACTATTTTCATGCAGATGAAGAGCCGGATGGTAATCCATTGTACTATGATATCAAGAGGTTTCTGGAAACAAGAGAGTACCCATAGAATGCCACCAATTGTCAGAAGCGGGCACTTAGAAGGCTAGCAAATCACTTTTTCCTCAACGGGGAAGTCCTGTATAGAAGGACCCCGGACTTGGGTCTGTTATGATGTTTAGATGCTACTGAAGCAACCAGATTGGTAGAAGAAATACATGCAGGGACATGCGAACCTCACATGAATGGCTTTATCTTATCCAAGACGATTTTAAGAGTCGAATACTTTTGGATGACCATGGAAAGCGATAGCATTTGCTACGTGCAGAAGTGTCACCAGTGATAGGTTCACGGGAATATCAACCAAGTTCCACCTAATAAGTTGAATGTAATGGTTTCACCCTGTCCGTTCGCCTCTTGGGGCATGGACATAATCAGACCTATAGAGTTTGCCGCATCAAATGGACATTGTTTCATCTTTGTAGCCATTGACTACTTCATTAACAATGCAATCAATCTCATCAGTGATCTCATGAAGGAGATTTGTGAGAAATTCAGAATTGTCCATCGTAAATCCACCGCCTACAGGCTACAAATGAATGGAGCAGTTGAAGCAGCCAACACAAATATCAAAATGATTCTATGAAAGATAGTTGATAACTACACGTAATGGCACAAGAAGTTATCCTTTTCCCTGCTAGGTTATCGGACCACCATGAGAACATCCATTAGGGCAACGGCATACATGCTGGTATATGACACCGAAGCTGTGATAACCACAGAGGTAGAGATACCATCCTTGAGAGTCATTCAGGAAGCCAAGTTAGATGACACAGAATGGATACGGGTCAGGAAGGAGCAACTCATGCTCATTGATGAGAAGATAATAGACGCAGTGTCTCATGATCAGCTGTATCAAAATAGGATAGCCAGTGCATTCAACAAGAGGGTGAACCTTAATCAATTTACACCGTGGCAGTTGGTTTTAAAGAAGATATTCCCTCATCAAGAGGAAGCAAAGGGAAAGTTTGCGCCACATTCGCAAGGTCCTTATGTGGTCCATCGAGTATTGTCGGGATGAGCTCTAATCTTAGCATAAATAGACGGAAAATTCAACACACAGCCTATCAATTCAGATGCAATTAAGAGATACTACATTTGAAGACAATCGAGTTAGGTTTTGGATGTAACAGAACTACGCCCGACCTGACTTCCCATGGTGCGATACATAGGCAACCCGCGTAGGGTCCGGTCTCTCTCCCCTTTCTTTTGTAATAGAAAATCCAAACATCATTTTGTATGTATTAGGAACTACGACACGATTTAATTTCCTTCGACAAGAATACCTAGGCAATCCTCATCAGATTCAGTCATCTATTGTAATTGAACTACGTTCTGGCATGATTCCACTTGGATACATAGTCAGTCTGAATCAGACTCGGCCACTTCATTTTCAATCTCATCATTTTGCATCTATTGTAATCGAACTACGTTTTGACCTGATTCCTTTTGGATACGTAGGCTGCCTGAGTCAGGCTCGGTCATAATCAAAATTTCTTTATCATTACCCACGAACTACGTTCAGACATGATTCCATTTCGGATATGCAGGACACCTGAAAAGGTTTGATCATAACCCTAAGAAAACCTTTGTAATGCATTCGATTAGATTAGGATGCAATCGTAGTGGCAAGAAGCTACGTCATCAGGGACATCTCCAAGAGTCAACGTCAATAGGACAAAGCCTTCCAGAAACAACGTTCGCGTCTGATGGAATTTCTAACGGCATTTTCTATAAAATGGATGATTTTCAAAATATTTTCTATAAACCAACTTCAATCTACCTATCGAACTTCATGGCATACCCTCACCAGGTCTGGGGCAAAGCCAGGACTACGGTAACCACAAACTAACAACCCTCCTCCCCCAGCTGAGATTATTTCTTTGAACGCAGGACCAACATGATACATGGAAACACTGGGGCACGTTGGGGCAATGACGAATCCCCCATTCTCTTATAACTATCATCTCTATTTCATTATTTAAATTATTTCCCCATATTTCTAAAGAATAACTCTCAAATCCTTTGCCAGTATTCAGGAACAAGGCCGATGATACAATCAGAGCATATTGTAAATAGTAAATTATTTGCTCAATCAAGCGGAGCACTTTGTAAATAGCGAACCGCTGACCCAGCCAATCGGAGTCATGTATATAGCAAATTGTCAGCTCAATCAATCGGAGCATCCTGTACAAAATCGAGCTGTCAGCTTTGCCAATCAAAGCACTGTATATAGAAAATTATTCAATTCGCCAACGAGAGAAATCCGCACCGCCACTTTGCCATCTTTGCCATATCAAAAATTACAAGTAGATAATCGCAAACCCCGCCGCCAATATTCCTCCAATTGATGACCACAATTAGTTCTGCAGTTAAGAGTACCTCTTGGGCATGTTCCTTATGTCTTTATTTTTTCTCGAATGTTTTGACGTTTTTCTTATGCAGCTTATAGGCATCTTACATTTTGCAAGCTAGAAACTACCATCGTGCAGAGATACTTTACATTTTGATGCAATTACTCCCATCGTGTGGAGATGCTTTACATTTCGATGCAATTACCCCCATCACACGGAGATACATTCTACATTACAAGTCAACTACTCCCAATGTGAGGAGAATTAACGCTTCGACAGCTGCGGAACGATACACAACCCGGCTAATAATAGAGTCAAATTTAAGTATCCCGTCATCCCAATCCCCAACTAACGGCTAGCCGACAGCCAGGCATCATCATTCCTGCATTATTTACATTACATCTTAACATATCTACATTACGATATATGGGTATATGTATGTTTTGTTTTTGTAGGATCAAACATCGCGATGTGGAACTTCTTCTAAGCAGCTAACCAAGCTACAACGCTATGAGGGATAACAAACTCATAAGCGGGCCAAAGATCAAACTCAAACTCAAATTTGATCAGTGGAACACTAATTCTTCAAATCTTTCAAATCAAGCCACAATTCAGAGCTATCATGGGTACCAAAATCTTCCGTCTCGCAATATCATCATAACACAATACCGGAGCAATTCCTGCAAGCATCGCCTTCTCCAAATCATCACTCTAGAACTACATGAAGCCTGATCCTCGTTAAGACCGAGGTATGTAAGCAATTCAAAGCCAAAATTCGGCCCTAACTCTCCAAAATTCTCCCAGAGTCTTCCTTAACTCCTTCCCTGATTACACAACTCATAATCTTTTTTAAATCCATATATTATTCCTGCAATGTATGCCTAAGATCGGGGCAAAATTGGCCTTGGTCGATTTCTTTGCCCGAAATGTTACGACCCAAACTAACCCCTGTCGTGATGGCGCCTATCATGGAACTAGGCAAACCGACTCATTTTCAAAACAAACTGATATTTGCATTTCAAAGATAATTTCAATGCTATTTAACATAAAAACCTTTGTAAAGGAGTTCAATCAAAACAAAAGTGCGGAAAAGAAAAGCCCGACATCGGGGTGTCACTAGTCATGAGCATCTACTACCATTTGTCTGACAATATCAAAACTAACATAGTCTAGAAAATAGCTAAATACAACTAAAGGAAGATAAGAGGGAGAAGAGCAGGGGCTGCGATGGCCAAGCAGCTACCTTGCTATCCCCGAGAAAATCTGCAACTAGAATAATCAACAACTGCTACCGTGCCCAGCTACACCTGGATCTGCACACAAGGTGCAGGGAGTAACGTGAGTATGCCAACTTAGTAAGTAACAACAATAAATAAAGACTAAGCAATAGTAACGAGCAATAAAGCATAAAACGTTCATATCATGAAATCTCAATAAAAATACCACATGCTTTTAAAAATCAGGAATTGAATCAAAACATCTCATTTAAACCCAGTTCCAGTAAAATCATTTAAAGATATTTTTTAACAGTTTTCAAACATAGGCTAAATGCAAAGGTGAGAAACAAATGATAAAATCATAAACAGCCCCTCGGGCAAAACATCACTCATGTACAGTCCCTCGGGCAAACCTCACAGTCACTCATGCCTCTTGGGCATACCCCACACTTACTCATGCTACTCAGGCATACCTTACAATCACTCATGCCACTCAGGCATACCTCACAATCACTCATGCCACTCGGACATACCTCACAATCACTCATGCCTCCCAGTCACTCAGCACTCGGCACTCGCACTTAGTAGGTACCTGCGCTCACTGGGGGTGTGTACAGACTCCGGAGGGGCTCCTTCAGCCCAAGGGCTATATCAAGCCAAATCATGGCATAAATCACTCAGGCCCTCGGCCTATATCGAACATGCTGTGGCGTGCAGCCCGATCCCATAATTATCCTCACAAATCAGGCCCTCGGCCTCACTCAGTCATAAACCTCTTAAGCCACTCGGGCATTTCAGTAAAAACAGGGCATTCAGCCCAAAACAACATTTATATGCATCAAAATAGACTCATAAAACTGAGTTATGCAGTAAACAAGGTTAAACATGATTGAGTATAGATTTTCAATCGAAAACAGTGAGAGGATAGTAGGAAAAGGCCCCTAAGGGTCCAAAGAGCACTGACACAAGGCCCAAAACATGGCATTCAGCCCAATTTACAGAAACTCTTTCGAAAACATATAATTATCATATAGTTTCAACAAAATATGCAACTGTAAAGTTGCTATGGGACGGACCAAGTCACAATCCCCAATAGTGCACGCCCACATGCCCGTCACCTAGCATGTGTGTCACCTCAAAATAGTAGAATGATACGAAATCCGGGGTTTCATACCCTCAGGACTAGATTTACAATCGTTACATACTTCAAACCGGTCAAATCTCTACCCCACAATGCTCTTGCCTCTCGACTCGGCCTCAAAATTCTCCGAATCTATTCACAATCAGTACAATACCATCAATGTACGCTAAGGAAATGAATTCTACAGGAAAAACTATCAAATTACCCCAAAACCCGAAATTGGCTCAACCCGGCCCCCGGGCCCACGTCTCAAAATCCAATAAAATTTATAAAACTAGGAAGCTCATCCATTCACGAGTCCATACATATGAAATTTATCAAAATCTGACATCGTTTGGTCCCTCAAATCCTTAAATTAAACTCTCAAAAATCCCAAGCCCTAACCACTCATTTTCACTAATTACATGATTAAACAACGAAAAATCACCATACATACGAGTATTAGGGCTCAAGAAACTTATCTCACTGATAGCCCTTGAATCACCCTTCAAATATCACTCCAAAAGCTCCAAAAACCGACTTCAAAATGGTGGAAATGAACCAAATTCGCGAATGGTTATATTTATGGTTTCCACCCAGGCTTTTCGCACCTGCGGAGAATTTCTCGCTTCTGCGCCACCGCACCTGCGGTCCAAACGACCGCACCTGCGCAGGTCACTTAGACGCCCAGACTCCGCACCTGCGCTCCATTTCCGCATCTATGACCACGCAGGTACGCCAAATACCTCACACCTGCGGCCACTGCCTGACTTCCTCACTTTCGCTTCTGCGTCACCTATCCGCATCTGCGGACTCGCAGATGCGACCTATCCTATGCACCTGCGGACCCACCCTACCTCGACATTGTCCGCACCTGCGACCTCTTTGCGCTTCTGCGGCCTCGCAGGTGTAGGAACTTCATCGCACATGCGCCTTCTGCCCAGCTCCTCTAACCTCACATCTCCGACATCCCGCTCGCTTCTGCGGGCTCGCACCTGCGATGAGACATCCGCAGGTACGATTATGACAGCTGAGTTCCAACTTCAGCAATCCTCCAATATCCAAACTTGTTCCGTTAATCACCCGAAATCACCCTGAGGCCCTCAGAACCTCAACCAAAAATACCAACAAGTCATATATCAACATACAAACTTAGTCGAACCTTTGAATCACTCAAAACAATATCAAATTACCAAATTACCCTCGGATTCAAGCCTAAACACTTCTAAACTTCCAAATTCGACATCCGATGCCGAAACCAACCAAACCACGTCCGAATGGACTCAAATTTTGCACACACATCACAAATGATACTACGAACCTACTCCAACTTCCAGAATTCCATTGCAACCCCGATATCAAATTTTCAACTACCGACCAAAAATCGCCAAATTTTCAATTTCGCCAATTCAAGCCTAATTCTACCACGAACCTCCAAATCACATTTGGTGCACTCCTATGTCCAGAATCACCTAACTGAGCTAACAGATCCATCAGAATTTAAATCCGAGATCGCTTACATATAGGTCAACATCCAATTGACTTTTCCAACTTTAGGTTCTAAATAAGAGACTAAGTGTCTCATTCCACTCCGAAACCACTCTAGACCCGAACCAACCAACCCGATACAACACAATACAGCTAAATAACACATAAAGAAGCAGAAATGGGAGAAACGGGACTATAACTTTCGAAACGACCGGCCGGGTAGTTACACGAAAATATTTTCATCGTCTCCGGTCAAAGAGGGGCAACTGTTGACGACCAACTTTGACCCTCTTTTAAAAATTAATTTATCTATACTTAATAATTTCCAATAAACATGTTGAATATAGTTTCTAATTGATAATATATATTTATATAAAATTAATGGTGTTAATTAATAAATTAGTAGTTATATAATTATAAACATATTATCTTTACTTAACTCGTATATTTATTACATAGGTTTATAATTAATTTAACAAAGTTATTTCTTAATAACCCATTATTTCAAAACAAGCCTGAATTAGTGTCAACAATAGAAAATAGGTTGTTTAGTAATTAATTAACTAATTATAGTAATTAGTAGTGTATTTGATTATTATAATTCTTATTGCATTTTGTTGGAATTATTTAAGTTCATTTAAATTAATCTTTAAAAGGATAAAGACCAAAAGGCTACAAATGCAATTGCATAACTAAATACAATGTGGCTATTTATTAAATCAATTCCAGCCCAAAAATACTGGCCCAAATCATTTGACCCGGTCCAGGTCCACCCCACCATTCCAACATGGAAATCCATGTCCTCCTTTCTGCACCAATCCAAACTCGCCACGTCACCCTTTCATATCACTCACAAAAGAAACACAATCGATTTAAGCCGTTCATCCTTTAGATCAACGACTCACGATTTATCCCAATTTCCCTTTTAATTTCAACACCCATCAGATTTAATCATAGCCGTCCAAATCCAACTGTACAACGACCTCCATAATTCTTCATTTTAATTATTTAAACCCTGAATTATCTGGGCTGTTGATCTAACGATCCAACGGCCCATATTACACCCTTCGTTTTAACCTTTAGAGACCAACAAAATCTCCCACAAAACCCTAATCATATTCCTATTGACCCCCCCCCCCTTCCTTTTCCTCTCTCTATTTCTCTCTACTCACAGACCAAATAAGTCATGAAACCTTGCACCAATTCGTGCAAGGTCATGAATCATGACGCAAAATCATCTCTTTTGTCTTATGATCCCAAAAATCTCGCCGTTTTCTCCCCGTTTCATCATAAGAATTCAAAATTTTCAATTTGAAAACCTTGAGTCTTCAAATTTTCTTATGTTGCGACCGAATCAGAGTATGTATGACAATTTTCAGGATCTCATTATATTTATTCGAAGACCAAAGGTCAAATGCAATGACCTCTGGGATTATGGTCTTTGCCCGATGGTTTTCTCGCATGCAACGACTGTCCCTCGCTCAGGTAAATCTCCCCACAATTTTCCCCTTTGATCTCTTTGATTTTCACTTGTTTTCTTACATCATCAATCTCTCCGTCACTCTCCACTATCAATTTTGAATTCGGTTGAACCCTAGAGGCACTGAATCTCACTATAAAAGGAAGCCTTCAATGCTCTCACCTAACAAGACAAAACACACACAAAAATCACCTAAACAAGCAAAAATACTACTTAAACTACACAAATAGTATTAATTACAGTTTTGAGTAGCAAAATCAGGCTAGGTTTCTAATTAGGTTCTGATTTCTTCACGGTTCTGAGCTTTACACTTATTGGAGTTTGAGTCCCTAAATCTTAACGGCTAAGCAAGATTTTATTTGGTTTGGTGCTCAATAGAAGGTCAGTGCACTTGTCCTTTTCCTCTTTCTTTTTATTTGCTGAAAATATGTATACTTTGTTACCTTTTACTGATTGTTTTAGCTTATGATGTTTTGTTGTTAGTTTACAATTGATCATTTCTATTCATGATGTGTTCATAATCAACTGTTATGCTCAGGCATTGTATGATTCAAGTTGATAATAATAGTTTATTGTGTGACTATAATGAGTACTACTCTAAAATTAAGTAACCTGTATGATCAAACTTCTATGAATAACTAAAGAATCTTGATGGTTCCTTACACTCATTCTGACTGTTCTATAATAGCTTTCATGTCCACCTCATTGATTCAGCTTTAGTGTTATCTTTTGATTTATACCTGAAGTTATTTGTCTGATAAAGCAAACTAAAGAATGGATATGAACACCTGAGGTTAAGTATAGAGTTGTCACTTTAATTTAAGTATAATAATTTATAATGCTTGAGTTGTTTTCTTCCCTAATGTGTTCTTTTGTAGTTCTGTAGCTCTAGAGAGATCAGAGTAAAAGTCTTCTATCAGCTCCCATAATTGTTTGGTCGCATCTGGAAGTCTCATTGTATGAGATAATGCCTTAAAGTAACTAGATTAAGTTTTAATAAATTTTTGCATTCAAGTTTTTGTCTGCTGCTATCTACATAGCTTAAGCCATGCCTAAAAACCTGATTGAAGTTGCACCTGCAATGGTTGAGTACCATCTGTTGAATTAGGTATTTCTAAACTTCATCATGACAGACTAATCTACTTAACTAATAACTGAACCATGCTTACTTATTATAAAACTTTTATTATTCTGGACCACCATGATGGTAATGTTAGTCTAATCCAATGTTGTTTGGTACTCAGTCATGTTGTAATGTTATAGTCTAGTTAGAATATAACATGTACATATTTGAATGCCATATAGTAGAAGTTCTGTACTCATCCCTGTTTCAGAAGGGGACTGCTGCTTGTACATCATGTTTGTGACTGTACTTCCATATCATTGAAAACCTACCAAGTTTACTATAGTTTACCCATGAACTTAAGAGAGGCCCTTTGATGTTTATCTGCTATGTTTGAGTGTATGACTGCATATTTAACTTCTAGCCAACCTAGATGGAATGAAAGATCTCTTTAGAGGTCATGCCACTTGTTAAGTAAATATATTTGCCTATCCCTGGTCTTTTAAGAACCCTGAAATAGACTGTTAACCCTTACACTTAGTAAGAAGTGGAGTGCTAGTCTGTATGTAGATTACCATTTAGTGTAACATGATTAAGCACATGATTACAACTAATGATCCTCTTAAGAATGAACCTTCCAGTAGGACTAGTGAGGTTAATACACATGATATTTCCTCCACTCCTTTGAACTACATGAATTACTTGTTCTCAGTTCTTGTACTAGCATGTTGGTGTTCTTATTACCAATCAACTCCTACAACTGATTCAGTTGAGTAATCTCAAGCCTGATAAAGTACATGATAGTGTATTATATGCTTGTATGTGAACCATGATCTCTTATGATATTATCTGTCGTATTCTAAACAATTATTTACCAGAAATATACATCTCCTTGTGTGTAGTCATTGCTGTTGTATTGGAATTTATATTGAGTGCCTCATTAGCACTCAAACCTGTAGGGAAGAGTAAGTGTGAGAAGTTAGGGGTATTTTGGAGTAGAATCTAGTTCTTGGTTGAGGTATTCTCCTTGACACAAGCACTGCTCGAGGTTCTTGAGACCCTTGTGAACTTTGAAGTGCCAAGGATGAAAGGGTATCTCGGCCATGAATGGAATTTTACCCTAAGCCTTTAATTATTGATATTTGCTAATCTCTTTAGGTTTAGTGTTAAATAAAAACAAAGGTTTCACTGTAAATTGCTTTACTCTATGTGACTCCACATTAATTTGCATTTCTAACTGTTATTGATTGTTACAGTTTTATCTTGGGCTTATATTGGTGTCACTTATATTTAAATATTATATTGGACCACATATCTGATAACCTTCTTTTCTTAAGCATGTGTCTGAATTGGGCCTGCCGAGTTCTCAAAGAACTCAGGCCCAAATTCTTGCATGAACCTTGGAGTCACCTGAAGCTACAACTGTTCGCTTATTGTCTGTTGGGCCTAATTCTTCGCAGGACCAACTCATGAGTCAATTTCCTTTTCCTTATTGCTTTTATAAGTTTATTGTTGTTCATATATGTATCAACACTAACAATATTGATTGAATGTTTTTACTTTTATTTTCTTTGAGTTATATTAACTACCTAGGCAAGCCTCAAAGAATGTAGGTAAAAAAGAAGAGTAGTGTTGCAACTTAGTAGTAATTTATTTTAAGTTGTTAATCATTTTTATTTATTCAGTTCTCAACTCTTACTAACAATCTTTTCATAAAGTTTTTGAAATTAAGACAGATTTACAAAAGGGTCAACAACCTTCTCTTTTTTTCAAACAAGAAGAAAACCAGAAAATGATTTCCCAAGAAAGCTGGCTATTTCTCGAATCAAACAAACACAACTGCAATTAAGAGATCTTCAAACGATTTCTTCAAATTCGAATATAAGGTTTGAAATTAAATTTCCAAAGTATATATATATATATATATATATATATATATATATATATATATCACTCAGCACCTGCGTCACCCCCATAACATCTCAAGTATCATAGCCTACATGGATAATTACCCTAAAAAAAGTTTAGATATTTTACTTACCTCAAAACACATGAGTTTCGAAAATGATATTGTAAAGGTCTGCCCAGTCATTTGATTCGCTATCGCGGGACAACCATCGCAATCGCGAAGAAATAAATTTCCAACTCATCAAAAGACCTTACATGAACACAACCACAGTCTCGCGATCACGACATACTAGATTCCAAGCCAACGTGAACGCGGACCATCCAACGCGATCACAAAGGCTGGAACCTAATGCGCTCGACTATCATTCCCTTCTACGTGAACGCAATTCCCTGTACATGAACCCGAAGGCCACTGCTGCTCAAGCTCCGCGAATGCTGCCTCCCCACAGCAAATGTGTAGAAAAAAACTCACCTACAGCCAAATAAACCCCGCGGTCGCGAACCTCCTTTTGTGATCGTGACCCTTCTTCCGTGATCGCGATGAATAACAGAACACTAGAAGACAGCTGATGCAAAACAAATAGCCCGGAACCACCCTGAAACACACCCGAGTCCCCCGGGACCCTGTACAATCACATTAACCAATCCCAAAACATAATCTAGACCTGCTCGAGGCCTCAAATCACATAAAAAAATATCAAAACCACGAATCACATCTCGATTCAAGCCTAAGGAACTAATGAACTTTCAACTTCCAAAACTCATGCCGAATCATATCAAATCAACTCGGAATGATCTCAAATTTTGTATACAAGTCCCAAATGACACAACAAATCTATTCTAACTCCCAGAACTACAATCCAAACCCGATATCATCAAACTCAACTCCCGATCAAACCCATAAACCTTGCAAACTTTTAACTTTCAAACGTTCGCCAAAAAGCACCAAATCAATATACAGACCTCTAAATTCGGACACACGCCTAAGTCCAAAATCACCATGTGAATATATTGGAACATGAAATTTATTAGAATGTATAAGATAGTATACTAGTTAATTTCTAGCGGGCCACATTTTATATTATATGTGATTGTTGGTAAATTATTAACTTGGTTGGGGTGTTTAATGAAAAGAAATGGGCCGGGCCTATTCTCCTTTGCTGCTAGGTTGCAAGTCACGTGTAGGGAGTAAATAAGTGGAATTAATTACTTACTTCTAACTTCTAAGATAGAAACAAAAACCTAGAGTAACATAGAGGTGTTGGCACTGTGACGGAGGCGACGACTATTCAATTAAATAAATTTAAATTTATACCTTCTCAATGACTAGATAATAATTGGGTTCCTAATGATGAGGTAATAATTGAAAGTTTGTAAAGATTTGATATAAGGTTAGGAATTTAAAAATTAGGTATCAGTTATGTTGCACTGCTACAATTGCAACTTTCTAATATAAAGTATATGAAATATAGAATCAATCATGGCATAATGATTGGATAATTATGATTGAATGTGAAATAGCATGAGAAATCATTATTTTGGAGCTGCTGGTATGTGAGGCTACTGTTCGGCAATCGTTTTTCCACTGTTGAAACTGCCGCATTTGATATTTATCGTGTATAGATTTCTATTAATTGGACTGGGGTTGACTTTTATTTTGATTCATCTTGAGATTATGAAAATTATTCGCCTACACTAATTAGGATGTGTTATTCAATATTTTGGATAGATTGAGGCCATTAGAGACCGTTTGATTGGTGTTCTAAATGTTGCAAGGTTGGGGAACTTCCCATTAGTGAGGTAAGTGAGATTTTAAGCTTTGATGTTTACTTTTTCAAAACTTGTTTTGAAAATGTATTTTGTCTACCTGGTCCATATGTTGGAACAAGCGTGCGCTTAACAGAATCGGTGGTCTTTGACTAGCCGCGAATATATTATTTTATGAAACAAATACTAAAATTATTTTATAAGTTGTTTGATGGTGTCATCCGGCTATTAGCCATGATGTTGGATTTTATGGTTTGATACGGCTGTGTGCCATGATATTGGGGCATTATGTATGCTTTTGTACATCACCCGGACATTGTGCATGCTTCTTGATATATTTGGGGCATTGTGTATGGTTCAGTGAGTATTGTGTGTGCTCCGTTACATATTTGAGGCATTGTGGTACTGTTGTGGACTTATAAGGGTGTTGTTTAATTTATTTCACTTTAGTTATGATAAGTCCATAGTGCGTAGTGGATGAGATATGTGTGTTTTTGTTAGTTAATTATTATTAACTCTGTTGATACCTAAATATTGTGTTATTGTATAATTATTTTGTTTAGTATTTTTTTTTTGTTGTGGTGTGGTTGTATTTTCTAACACTTGTTTCAGAGGTATTTAAAGTGACGGGTCGAGAATTTTACTGGGTTATATTACGTATAACTCACTCCTTACATGCATCTCTATGCAGATACCGTTGCAGGAGATAGAGCTAGTGAGTGACGAGCTCGTTCGAGTGGATCTTATTGCTGAGGTGAGCCACCACATTCTTCATTGGGGCATTCATTTCAAGATTTATCTAGTTCGTGCTAGTTATTTCCTTTTTCTTTGGGGTTTGCATACCCGTCAGTTAAATTCCTATTACTCTATTAGATTCTCCATGGTCATAGTGTGGAATGTGGGCTAGAGTTTTATTATTTGAGTGATTGTTGGTTTTTCTATCAATTGACTAAGGTATTGAGTGATAACTATTTTTTCTTTAATTATTAATAATACTTTTAGGCCTGCACTTATTTTCTTCCAGTGTTTGTATAAATGGTTAATCATTTGAAAAAAGGGGTTCATCTGGCAGGTGGTATTAGCTGGGTGCCAATCACTTCTAGGGGTAGTTTGGGACGTGACAAAACTGGTATAAGAACTTACGCTTTATGTCTCAGGTCATGGAGAAGTATTTAATAGAGTCTTGTTCATGGGTATGTAGGTGCCCATACTTATGATCTTGAGGCTACTAGGCATTTTGGATGTTTCCCTTCTTTCATTCCTTGATCGTGCGTTGAGATAACTTGTGTCACGCCCCAAACTTGGGGAGGCGTGATCGGCACCCGGTGCCATACTCGACCCGAACGTACCACTCTGTAACTGTAAACTCTAGAGGAGTATCCCTCAACTTCGGCTGATGAGGCCTACCTGCAAGTTGACAATACCAATCGAGGCCGATGGGGCCCTATTTTGAATCATCTGAAAATAACGTCTCTTTCATTTGAGGGGTAAACATACCCAAAAGCTCATATATATAATTGTGCAGGCCGACGTGGCCGCCATGAATGTCTCCAACTAGTAATACCAAACTTAACATATACACAGGACTAGAAAGGCAACAATACTAATATACAAAATACACAAGACTCGTCTACAAGCTTCTAGAGATAACTGAACTATATCATGGTCGGGACAGGGCCTCGACCTACCCATCAAACCCGTATATATAAAATGGACTCCAAGGTCTATACCTGGTAACTCTGAGGAAGTGGAACTTACCAACCAAGTTGCTGTTTGACTATGTCTATTGGGAAGGTCTATCCAATCATCTATCAGGACATGCAGGCATGAAATGCAGCATCCCCGGCAAAAGGGACGTCAGTATGAAATAATATACCGAGTATGCAAGGAAACAAAATAACTGAAAGCTGAAACTGAACTGATAATATAATCACTGAAAGTAACTGGGAGTCAAAGATAATATGAAGATATGCTTACCTGCTGATACTGACTCAACTCTCTCAATATAGTAAGTAAAATAGTTGTCCGGTCCTATAAGGCTCGGTACGTGTAACTGCTCTGCCGTAGTAGGCTCACTCATAGGTGCTCGTCCATACTAGGCTCTGTATCTCGCCCATTCTAGACTCGCTCATATGTGCTCGGCCACAGTAGGCTCGGTATATAACTTACCATCTGATCAGAGGTTACCCAATAGGGTCTGTCCACCGATTATAGCTCGGTGGTGGTAAAAATACTGTAATACTGTATATATATAGACCCTCTACTCTATTGACTGAAAGAAGACAATACTTAACTGAATAAAAAATCCTAATAAGGGAGAATACTGTAATTTATGAGACTAGGATAACGTGAATAAATTAAGGAATATGAACTCCTCTTTATGTCTCGTTATCAAATACATGTAGTTACGAGATCATGCCAAAATGAAGGAAAGGTTTAGCCTTAACATACCTTATCACAATATGTCCAATAGACACGTTGAACACGTCTCGTTTCACCTTAATCTGCAACAACGATAACAATACTATCATCAAGTTACGGAAGGTATAACTATCGCACTACGAACGACAAGCTTATTTTACAATAAAACGGGTAGCATCTCCCCTATAATCTTTACTTCCTCCCAATTCAATGTAACACCAACAACAATAAGAACACAATAATAACAACATTTATACATCATTTTATAACCTTATATCCATAATAAAATACCATAAAAACAGCCCACACACCCCAATCAGTTCATACACAAAACGACAACCCTAGTAGTGTCAAACAACCCAAAAATGTAATGACCAATGACCAGCCAACCACCTTGCCATTATGTGATATTTATCCACACCCTTTCTCCTCCCAAACTCCATAAAAATAATAGCAAAAGCGACAACCCAACAGTCCCACAAGTTGAGCAACTCAAAACTGATTTTTCAGATTACTAAAACACGATTCGACTTGTCTTTTATTTGAAATTGATAAATACAACCAACAATACATAATTAAGCCTCATATCCTATAAACCAGCCATGAATTCAACATAAAAATAAGTTCACAACCAGTCAACAGTGACGCAACAACAAACATCATACCACTCTTTCGAAACTCGCTAGGTCTAATCTTCACAATCGAGTTACAACTCATAGAAGCATAGATAATGGAATGAGAAGCATAAATTTACCTTGGACTGAGTACAACCCACGAAACCTAGTCCTTATTAATCCAAAGTGAGCCCCCTAACGCATCCACAAGAAGGAGAAAGAAAAACTAGCAAGCTGTCTGGGGTTTTCGCCACTAGAATCACATTGTATCACCCGAAATTACTTAGGGTTTGTGTGGGGTTTTTAGGGAGGAGTTGTAGGGGTCCAATCTGATTTTGTTGGTCTGAGAAATGAGTTGCATTAATAAGTCCTTAAAAATCCCCTCTTGGCCGTCCCTCTCTAGTCACTTTAGCTTTTAATTAAGGCCTCTCCTTTTGGAAAGTAGGTGATGCACCTACTTGTCACCTATGAGTCTGCGCAATCTCGGAAAAATATGAATATCTCTCTATTTTAATGTTGTGTGAATGAACTGTTTAATACGTTGGCAACTAGACTCGTATATCTTCAATTTGGTAGATATATTATCCCGTAATTCGAAGTACATTGGGAGAAATACTCAGCTATATTTGACCTAATGTTCAGCATATTTATGAATGTAACTTGTGATGACCTTTGCCAACTTTTGTTTCACAACTCACTTGACTTCAAAACATAACACACGACTATCATAAGACTAAAATAACTCATAACATAACATCCTTATAATTTTGAGCACCCTAATCTCACCCCAAACATACATGTTATAACATTCCCAACTTGTCGACTTTTGACAAAACTTATTTTCTTCAATTCGTTTAGCTTCTAAGCCTTCCAAACCTCTTGGTACTTGCAGTTCCTGATCTTAAATATTTTTAACCTCCAAGTTAATATGATTAGCTTACGATATGTAATTTCAAATATTATCTCATTTTTAGCTTACATCAATTAACTTACGACGTACTCTCACGTACGAAAATATGGGGTGTAACAACTTGAGTTTGACTTTGTAGTATTTCTTTCACAGATGGCTAGGACATGCACACCCTCATCTGTTGGACATGGTACTACCCGAGGTGGTGGTCAAATTGGGGCTCATCAGGCTATAGCTTAGACTAAAAGACACGACACTCATCAGCCTGAAGTTGGGATCATGGGTCAACCCCAAGCTGCTATGCCAGATCAAGTACAAGAACATGTGGTTCATGATGCTCCACCATTAGTGCCAGATGTTGTGCCTAATGTCACCCACCCTACCCGCAGACGCAGTGGTTAGGTTGTTGAATGTGTTAGTTCCTACACAAGGTGGACTTTCGGCTCCCCAGGCTACTTCGTAGGAACAAGCACAAGTTCAGCTGAATGTTGCAGCTCCCCAGATGTCCCCTCAGTAGGTCATTCATCTTGTTGCAAATACAGGACATTCTAAGGATCTTAAGAATTTCAAGGATCTTAAGCAACCAGAGTTCGATGCTATACAAGCTTCTATTGAGCCCTAGAAGTTCATTCAGCAATGTGAAAAGATACTAACTACATTGGGGCTGAAGGAGACTCGACGGGTGGAGTTTGATACTTTTCTATTCCCAGGATCTACAGAGTAATGGTGGAATTCAGTTCAGAGAGGTAAACGAGCAGAGTTATCACTTATTACTTGGTTAAAGTTTTCAGCTATGTTTATGGATAGGTTCGTTCCACTGAGCAAGTGAGATGACATGAGATATTAGTTTGAGCAACTACAGCAGCGCACTATGACATTTACACAGTATGAGGCTAAGTTCACTGACTTATCCAGTTATGTACCTTTTCTGGTTGCAGATGAGCATGAGAAGGTGAGAAGGTTCGTGGATGGGCTTGAGCATCATTATCGTGGTCTGGTGGTTAGGGATGTTTGAGGTGGTTCCTACGAATAGGTAGTTGACACTGCTCTCCGTTATGATTCCTGTCAGGAGAGGGATAGGACCAAGCGAGAAAGAAAAAGGGATTGTAGCGCCGGCGGGTTTAGTGGAGCTTCATCTAGGGGCAAGAGTGGTTTTAATCATGGGCAGTCTAGGACTACTCATTCAGATTCAGTGGTGCAGTCTTCCAGGAGTGCTTATACAACTAGACATGGACAATAACAGATACAAAGGAAGGGTAATAGATCATATCAGTCAGGTCAACATCTGAGGTGTTCGAATAGTGGTAGAAATCATAGGGGTCGTAGTTTTGGATTATTTGGGGCTTGTTTTACTTATGGGAAAAAAGGGCATATTTCTAAGTATTGACCTAAAGGAAATTCTGCTACTACTCATGCTACTACACATCCACAGAGAACTACTACAGGTACATAGACTCAGACTCAGCCAGCTAGAGCCGCTCTGTAGGTTGCTTATGGGCAGGTTCGATAAGGTGCACAGGTTGCTCAGGGAGCAGGTGGGAAGCTGAGATTCTTTGCTATGGCCAGACAGGATGACGAGCCATATAATGTTTTAGTCATATGTATTATTACTATCGGTTATTATGGGGCTTACACTCTTATTGATCCTGGTTGTACGTATTTGTATGTATCTCCATCTTTTTCCATATACGTAGAACAAGGAGTTGAGTCTCTTAATGTGCCATATATCGTGGTGACCCCAGTGGGGGAGACTATATCTATGAATAGAGTCTATAGATATTGTGTGATATTTATTCAGGGCAGGGACACCGTAGTTGATCTACTAGTGTTGCTGATGTCCGACTTTGATGTGATTATGGGTATGGATTGGTTAGCGTCATGTTATGCTTCAGTTGATTTTCATGCCAAGCTTATACATTTTCCTGGTGAACCATGTTTAGTGTGGAAAGGCATAACTCCTCTAACTCATGGAAAGATAATATATTATGTAAAAGCACGTCAAATGATTAATAATGTGTGTTTGGGTTTTATTGCAACCGTTCATGATACCCGCTCGGAGGATGTTACTATTGACAGTGTTCCAGTTGTTTGATAATTTGTTGTTGTGATTCTAGAAGATTTAGTCGTGCTGCCTCCGACGAGAGAAATTGAGTTCAATATTGATTTGGTGCCAGGAACTCAACCTATCTATATTCATGCATACCGTATGGCTCCAACTGAGTTGAGAGAATTAAAGGTTAAACTTCAAGAGCTACTTGATAAGGGATTCATCAAGCCTAGTGTATCACCTTGGGGTTCACCTGTGTTATTTATTAAAAAGAAATATGGCACAATGAGAATATGTATAGATTACAGGTAGATGAATAAGGTGACGATCAAAAATAAATATCCATTGCCACGTATTGATGATTTATTCGACCAACTGCAGGGTGAAACCCACATTTCAAAACTTGACCTGAGATTGGGTTACCATCAGTTGAGAATTAAGATCGAGGATATAACCAAGATAGCATTTCGGGCTAGGTACGACCATTTTGAATTTTTGGTGATGTCCTTCGGGCTTACTAATGCCGCCGCAGCATTTATGGACCTCATGAATAGGGTATTCAAGCCATTCGTAGATCATTTTGTGATTGTATTTATTGATGACATTTTGGTATACTCTCGAAGTAAGGCGGTACATGAACAACACCTGAGAGTTGAGCTACAGACACTTAGAGAGCGAAAACTTTATACTAAGTTCTCATAGTGTGAATTTTGGTTGGATATAGTTTCCTTTTTGGGACATGTGGTGTCACGGGATGGGATTCAAGTACATCCAAAGAAGATAGAGGCAGTTCGAGATCGGCCTCGACCCAATACTCCTACAGAGATACGTAGCTTCTTGGGACTAGCCGGATATTATAGAAGTTTGTCGATGGATTCTCAAAGATAGGCACTCCATTGAAATGATTGAATCAGAAAGGTGTTGCATTTTAGTGGTCAAATAACTGTAAAGCAAGTTTTTAGAAATTAAAGATTGCATTGACAACAGCTCTAATTTTGACACTACCTACGAGTGCAGGCGGATTTACTATTTATTGTGATGTGTCTTGGGTCAGTTTGGGTTGTGTGCTGATGCAAAATAGAAAAGTGGTAGCTTATGCTTCTCAACAGCTACAGAACCATGCAAAGAATTACCTAACTCATGACTTAGAATTGGCTGCGATAGTATTTGTGCTTAAGATTTGGCATCATTATCTTTATGGTGAGCCGTGTGAAATATATACAGACCACAAGAGTGTGCAATATATTTTCAAGCAAATAGATATGCATCTGAGGCATCGACAATGGCTAGAGTTACTTAAGGATTATGATCTTACTATTTTGTATCATCCCGGAAAGGCGAATGTGGTGGCAGACGCCTTTAGTAGAAAGTCTATGGGTAGCTTGGCACGATTTACTACTGAAGAATGACCTATGGTTATGGATATTCAGGCATTGGCCAATCGGGGAGTGCATATTGATCATACATTGTCGCGCAGGTTACTTGCAGGTTTAGTAGCACAATTATCCTTGGTTGGACAGGTCAAGGCTCGTCAATTTGAAGATTTCTGTCTTGATAGGCTCCGAGATTGATTGCAAATTGGTGGTGTTAAGTCATTTTATATTGATATGATGGTGTGATACGTCGACATGATAGATTGTGTATCCCCATGGTGGGTGATGTGAAGAAGTTGATTCTTGAAGAGGCTCCTAGCTCCCGGTTCTCTATCCATTCAGGTGCTACGAAAATGTATCTGGACTTGCTTGAATTGTACTGGTGGAATGGTATGAAGAATGATATTTTGAAACATGTGACTAGTTGCTTAAATTGTTAGTATGTAAAATATGAGCACCAAAAACTAGGCGGTGTGATGCAAAATTTGACTATCCCTAAGTGGAAGTGGGAAAGGATTACTATGGATTTTGTAGTTGGGTTGCCACAAAGCTTTAAGAAACATGATTCAGTATAGGTAATCGTGGACAGACTCAAGAAGTCTGTCCATTTCATACCAGTTCAAGTTACTCATACTGCAGAACAGTTGGGAAATATTTACCTTTGTGAGTTAGTTCGGCTTCATTGTGTGCCTACTTCTATGATATTAGATCGGGGTGCACAATTTACTATTGAGTTTTGGAAGTCTTTTTATAAATCATTGGGTCTGATCTCATCACTTCTTTCAACCTAAGATTTTTTTTGTTACTTATTGAGTACATTGAGTCGGTTGTACTCATACTACACTTCAGCACCTTGCGTGCAAATATTGGAGCTGATGTTGCTATGTATGGTGGGAGCTGATATTGAAGATGTACATGCGTTCCGATTATAGCTGCCTCTTGTTCTTGGTAGCTTTATGTATATTTCGAACAGATGACGTAATTATTTCATACCGGCTTTATAAATTCTAAGTCTTAGAAGCTCATGACTTGTACCACCAACCCTTTGGATTTTGTATAGAAATCTCAGTTATTTTATTTATTGATTCTTGTTATCCTATTTGAGTTGTGTTGTCTATTATTTGGTTTATCTAGCGGGTTGGGTTAGGTTCCATCACGACTAGTTGGGGTTTAGGTCATGATAGTATAACTGACCTCATCTACTTAGTAAGTATCCTAACTAACCTCGGTGAAGTAGTGACCAGGTCTCTGGTCAAGGATACTATATATATATATAACCGGTATAACTCAATAACATATTTGTATGTCCAGCAGCAATAACAAAGTCTAAACAAAATTTATAGGTACCACACAATGCACATAGAGAAGGTATGCGCATGTATCTTAACAGTTCAACATGTGAAGAAGGTATGCTTCTGATATCAAATAACACATCAACATATGCATATAAAGAAGATATTCCTAGATACTATTCCAGTTCAATAAATCAGCATATAGAGAAGATATGTGTCCAATATCATTAAATTATCAAGCTTGCACATAGAGAATACATGCGTAAAGTTTATAATAATACTTCCACAGATGCATAGAGAGAGGATATGCATGATGTACCAGATAATCCCTTGGCAGTTGCATATAGAGAATACATGCATGAAATATCAATTAATCCTTCAACAAGTGCATATAGGGATGATATGAATGATTACTCAATTAATCCTTCAATAATTGCATATACAGAAGATATGCATGATTAACCCTTAATTCTGTGTTTCAAAACCTTAAATTGGTCCTTTTAGCCTTCCTCGATTTGCGTACGCAGCCCGTGTCTTTTTCGGAAAGCTTTTATGTGAAAAATTTATTAAAATGTGAACTCGTGCCTTACAAATTCATTTGAGTTGACTTCGGTCAATGTTTTGAGAAAATGGACCTGGATTCATATTTTGACGGTCCCAGTGGGTCCGTATCATGATTTGAGACTTAGGCGTATGCCCGTAATCAAATTCGGAGGTCCCTAGCTCGAGTTATCGCAATTTGTTAAAAATTTGAAGTTTAAAAGTTTAAAGAATTTATAAATTTGACCGAAGTTTGAATTTATTGCTACCGGGTCCGGATTTTGATTTTGGAGGTTGGTATAGGTTCATTACTACATTTATGACATGTGTGCAAACTTTGGTGCAAAACGGAGTGGATTTGACGTGGTTCGGACGTCCGATTGTTAAAGTGAAAGTTCTTAAGTTTTATTGATAATTTCATTCGCTTTCGTGTACGATTCATATTTTTAGGTGTTATTTTGGTATTTTGATCGTGCAAGCGAGTTCATATAATATTTTTGGACTTGTGTGCATGTTTGGTTTGGAGCTCTAAGGGCTCGAGTGAGTTTCGGGTAGGCTACGGATGGTTTGAACTTAGAAAATTCTGGTATTTTTTAGCTTCTGGTGCCATCTGGTATCTTCTTCTTCAGGATCGTGAAGGTACTCCCGTAATCACGAAAAGTAAACAGGGCTGAGGGTGGACTTCCTTAATCACGAAAGATAGCTGGGTTGCGAACACGGAGCAACAGGGGACTTACCCTTCGCGAACGCGACCAGCTTCACGTGAGCACGTAGGGCTTTGCACTTGGGGAGGGGGCCAGCGTGTTACTCTACGCGAACGCAAGCCTAGGCTCGCGAACGTGGAGGTATGGTGGACTAAACCAACGCGAACGCGTAGAGTACCACATGATCGCCTAAGCCAAATAGGTTGTGCTCTTAGCGAACGCGTCAGGTTTCTCGTGATCGCGATGAACAGAAAACTAGAGCTCGATCTAGAGGCGATTTTGAATAGAAAACTCAACACCAATTCATAGGGTTTTACACTTTAACTCATTTTCTTCCATTTCTACATCACCCATTAATTTCTAGCCTTAATCTTTGTTTTTCCATGGTAGAAAATTAGGAATTTGGGAAGAATTAGGGGTTTTTGCAAATTCAGGATTTAGACCTTAATTTGGGATCGAATTTTGACACTAATTACATAATCGGGCTCGGGGGTAAATGAGTAAATAGGTTTTGGTCAGAATCAAGGGTTTTGACTAAGCGAGCCTGGGGTTTACTTTTTTTGACTTTTTTGGGAAAAGTGTAAAAATCCTAACTTTATGTATTTAAATTAATTCCCTTAGCATTATTTGACGTAATCGGGTCGATTTGGGTTAGATACGATTGGTTTAGAGACGGATTCTAGAGGAAAGGCCCCTGTAGAGCTCTGAGTTTACTGCGGAGTGAGGTAAGTGTTGTGGTTAACCTTGACTTGAGGGATTAGGACTTTTTTGCCTATTTGCTACGTGTTTAAATGTGTGGGTACAACGTATATGTGAGGTGACGAGTACTTATGCGTTGTTGTTGGGTTAAAGCATGCGGGTGGGACTTATTTCCTTTGAATTTATTGCCTTCTTTAATTTTGATATCCATGCTTAGCCTAGTTGATTACTTTCTTGATCGTTCTTTTCGTATATATGGACTAATTTTGATGGTTGAGTATTTTTGGAAGTTGAGGTTTGGTATTTTGGAAGCATTATTGACGTAAGGTTTATTCTTGCTTATTCTATCCCCCAAATTATTTTTATATTCATCACTACATGGTAAGGGAGAGTGCTAAAGCACGAAGGGTGATGTCGTGCCGTTTATTGCTTCATATATTGATTAATACACAGTATGGAAGAGTGCTAAAACACAAATGGTGATGTCGTGCCATATTTATCGTTTCATTAAGAGGTTGAGAGTAAACGCACGAAGAGTGATGTCGTGCCATTATTATTGTTTTCATGGTGAGGTTGAGAGTAAAAGTACGATTGGTGATGCCGTGCCGTTTTTTACTCATTATGTTTATTCGTTTTCATTGGCTGAGGATTCTTTTGACTGTCTTATGTTGTCATTCCTATTGTAATTATCGTATCTTGTTCCTCTTTTGCATGTCCCCTCCCATCTATCCATACCAAATCTCTATTTATTGTTGTTTGCTACATATATTGATGTTTGCACAGGTTAAATTATGTGAGTGTCCTATCATAGCCTCGTCACTATCTCGTCGAGGCTAGGCTCAACACTTACAGAGTACATTGGGTCGGTTGTACTCATACTATACTCTACACTTCTTGTGTAGATTTTGGTACTGGTCCCAGTTGTACGTGAGGCGTATCAGCTTGGATTATCACATTTGGAGACTCGAGGTAGATCTGTTGGCGTCCGCAGACCTTGAAGTCCCCTTCATCTTTCCTCATTTACTGTTCATTTCATTCGAAACAGTTGTATTTATTTTAGACTCTATTTGTAGAACTTCTAGTAACTGGTGCACTTGTGACTCTAGATCCGGGATTGTACTTAGATATTTTTGGTTATTTTACCTTTTCGCACATAATTCCAGTTTATTTCAGCTTAAATGAGTTTAATTTACTTGAATTGATTAATATTGCATACGATTTAGTCTAACGTTGGCTTGCCTAGCGAGTAAAATGTTAGGCGCCATCACGGTCCCGAAGGTAGGAATTCCGGGTCGTGACAATAAAAAAGATATGAATAAAGTCATGTAAACATTCCGAATCTATCTTATAGAGAAAATATGCAGTAAAATCATGTATACATCCAAGGAGTTTGCAAATAGAAAAGAGATGCAAAGTCCAACCAAGGATCACTTTTCCATAACCACAACAACCAAAAACCAGTCGGTTTCTCACAACCTGCGTGTACACCATCAACAGACAAATATGAGAGGGTGACTCTAGGGGGATGGATCCTTATCCACACATTGCATGGACAACTCACATACCAAAAATAACAAATGTAGGACAACTCACGTGCGATAATTGTAATACCGCATGGACAACTCACGTGCCAAAATAATCCATCCCGTACGGACCACTCACGTGCTGCCAATCCAGTCCATCACACAGAAGGAATATACAAAAATACATGTATATGAATAACATATATCAAATCACATACTCATGGACTGAAGAATATAGCATGCTAAGGTATATACACGTGTGAGTGTACAACTACAACTCAAATTAGGCAAATACGCCATACAACAACAAATATCATACTCAATAGGAATTCAACAACTACACATGATATCTATCATGATTTGTTGTGCTCACGTAGTCATACAAACATTTAAAGCATGATAGCACGAAGCACAATGTCAAAATAAAGGCATAGTACCACCTAAATACTACCTCGGTCATGAATCATACAGAGCACCCGTATATACGCTCGTCACCTCTTATATATATCACTTCTCACACATTTCAGTTAAACAAACAAGGTTATATCCTAAGGGTTATTCCCTCAATAAGATTAGGCAAGATAAGTACCTCAAACAAGCCAAATCAATACTCTAAATCACCTTTCGGCGTGCACCGACCTCCGCACGACTCGAATCTAGAAACAAAACAACTTAATAACTTCAAGCATTGCCATATGTATCAAACCCAAATGATAAATATCGAATATTTAAACAAATATACGACGTCAACCAAAAGGTCAACTCTGGGACCGCACTCGGAACTCGACAAAACTCATAAATTCCGACAAGCCATTCCAATACGAGTCCAACCATACAAGTTTCAATTAAATCCTACTCCAAATCTATCTGCCAAATGTTTTTTATATTCATCACTACATGATAAGGGAGAGTGTTAAAGCACGAAGGGTGATGTCGTATTGTTTATTACTTCATATATTGATTAATACACAGTGAGGAAGAGAGTTAAGGCACGAAGGGTGATACCGTATCGTATTTAATATTTCATGGAAAGATTGAGAGTAAAACCACGAAGGGAGATGCCGTACCATTATTATTGTTTTCATGGTGAGGTTGAGAGTAAAAGAACGATGGGTGATGTCGTGCCATTTTTATTCATTATGTTTATCCATTTTTATTGGTTGAGGATTTATTTGACTGTCTTATGTTGTCATTCCTATTGTAATTATCGTATCTTGTTCCTCTTTTGCATGTCCCCTCCCATCTATCCATACCAAATCTCTATTTATTGTTGTTTGCTACATATATTGATGTTTGCACAGGTTAAATTATGTGAGTGTCCTATCATAGCCTCGTCACTATCTCGTCGAGGCTAGGCTCGACACTTACAGAGTACATTGGGTCGGTTGTACTCATACTATACTCTACACTTCTTGTGTAGATTTTGGTACTGGTCCCAGTTGTACGTGAGGCGTATCAGCTTGGATTATCACATTTGGAGACTCGAGGTAGATCTGTTGGCGTCCGCAGACCTTGAAGTCCCCTTCATCTTTCCTCATTTACTGTTCATTTCATTCGAAACAGTTGTATTTATTTTAGACTCTATTTGTAGAACTTCTAGTAACTGGTGCACTTGTGACTCTAGATCCGGGATTGTACTTAGATATTTTTGGTTATTTTACCTTTTCGCACATAATTCCAGTTTATTTCAGCTTAAATGAGTTTAATTTACTTGAATTGATTAATATTGCATACGATTTAGTCTAACGTTGGCTTGCCTAGCGAGTAAAATGTTAGGCGCCATCACGGTCCCGAAGGTAGGAATTCCGGGTCGTGACAATAAAAAAGATATGAATAAAGTCATGTAAACATTCCGAATCTATCTTATAGAGAAAATATGCAGTAAAATCATGTATACATCCAAGGAGTTTGCAAATAGAAAAGAGATGCAAAGTCCAACCAAGGATCACTTTTCCATAACCACAACAACCAAAAACCAGTCGGTTTCTCACAACCTGCGTGTACACCATCAACAGACAAATATGAGAGGGTGACTCTAGGGGGATGGATCCTTATCCACACATTGCATGGACAACTCACATACCAAAAATAACAAATGTAGGACAACTCACGTGCGATAATTGTAATACCGCATGGACAACTCACGTGCCAAAATAATCCATCCCGTACGGACCACTCACGTGCTGCCAATCCAGTCCATCACACAGAAGGAATATACAAAAATACATGTATATGAATAACATATATCAAATCACATACTCATGGACTGAAGAATATAGCATGCTAAGGTATATACACGTGTGAGTGTACAACTACAACTCAAATTAGGCAAATACGCCATACAACAACAAATATCATACTCAATAGGAATTCAACAACTACACATGATATCTATCATGATTTGTTGTGCTCACGTAGTCATACAAACATTTAAAGCATGATAGCACGAAGCACAATGTCAAAATAAAGGCATAGTACCACCTAAATACTACCTCGGTCATGAATCATACAGAGCACCCGTATATACGCTCGTCACCTCTTATATATATCACTTCTCACACATTTCAGTTAAACAAACAAGGTTATATCCTAAGGGTTATTCCCTCAATAAGATTAGGCAAGATAAGTACCTCAAACAAGCCAAATCAATACTCTAAATCACCTTTCGGCGTGCACCGACCTCCGCACGACTCGAATCTAGAAACAAAACAACTTAATAACTTCAAGCATTGCCATATGTATCAAACCCAAATGATAAATATCGAATATTTAAACAAATATACGACGTCAACCAAAAGGTCAACTCTGGGACCGCACTCGGAACTCGACAAAACTCATAAATTCCGACAAGCCATTCCAATACGAGTCCAACCATACAAGTTTCAATTAAATCCTACTCCAAATCTATCTGCCAAATGTTTTTTATATTCATCACTACATGATAAGGGAGAGTGTTAAAGCACGAAGGGTGATGTCGTATTGTTTATTACTTCATATATTGATTAATACACAGTGAGGAAGAGAGTTAAGGCACGAAGGGTGATACCGTATCGTATTTAATATTTCATGGAAAGATTGAGAGTAAAACCACGAAGGGAGATGCCGTACCATTATTATTGTTTTCATGGTGAGGTTGAGAGTAAAAGAACGATGGGTGATGTCGTGCCATTTTTATTCATTATGTTTATCCATTTTTATTGGTTGAGGATTTATTTGACTGTCTTATGTTGTCATTCCTATTGTAATTATCGTATCTTGTTCCTCTTTTGCATGTCCCCTCCCATCTATCCATACCAAATCTCTATTTATTGTTGTTTGCTACATATATTGATGTTTGCACAGGTTAAATTATGTGAGTGTCCTATCATAGCCTCGTCACTATCTCGTCGAGGCTAGGCTCAACACTTACAGAGTACATTGGGTCGGTTGTACTCATACTATACTCTACACTTCTTGTGTAGATTTTGGTACTGGTCCCAGTTGTACGTGAGGCGTATCAGCTTGGATTATCACATTTGGAGACTCGAGGTAGATCTGTTGGCGTCCGCAGACCTTGAAGTCCCCTTCATCTTTCCTCATTTACTGTTCATTTCATTCGAAACAGTTGTATTTATTTTAGACTCTATTTGTAGAACTTCTAGTAACTGGTGCACTTGTGACTCTAGATCCGGGATTGTACTTAGATATTTTTGGTTATTTTACCTTTTCGCACATAATTCCAGTTTATTTCAGCTTAAATGAGTTTAATTTACTTGAATTGCTTAATATTGCATACGATTTAGTCTAACGTTGGCTTGCCTAGCGAGTAAAATGTTAGGCGCCATCACGGTCCTGAAGGTGGAAATTCCGTGTTGTGACAAGTTGGTATCAGAGAACTAGGTTGCCTATGTTTCACGAGTCACGAGCAGGCTTAGTAGAGTCTGGAGGATTGGTACAACGACGCATGTTCTTATCTTCCAGAGGCTATGGAGTTTAGGAACAATTTCACTTCTATTCTTCTATGTCGTGTGATTTTATTCTATCATTGATAATTGAATTATTCTATTCTTAGTCTCTCGTAGATGGCGAGAGCACGTACTGCATCTACAGCTGGATAGCAGATGAAGACCCTAGTGGCAGCTCCTACGAGGGGCAGAGGTCGAGGTCACGCAAGAGGCCGAGGCATGAGCAGAGCTCAGCCTAGAGCTTGAGCACCAACACCAACAGTGGAGCCTCAGATAGATTTTGATGAGGAGGTTCCAGCTCAGACTGTACCTGTTGGACCAGCTCAGGTACTGGAGAGGTTCATCGCCACTCCAATACTTAAGGACGCTCTAGTCCATTTGGTGGGCCTTATGGAGAGTATGGCCCAGGATGGTACATTTTCGGTGGCACCAGTTGTTTCTCAAGCTGGGGGAGGAGCACAGACTCCCGCTACTCACACTGCGGAGCAGATGTCTCCCCAATATCAGACTCGAGCAGCCCCGCCATTGGGGTAATTCATCTAGTTGTTGCGGCACAGGCTGGTGATAGGCCTGCCCTGTCTTCTGAGGCTTTATTGCGATTGGACAAGTTTACTAAGCTATTTCCAGTTCACTTTAGTGGTGCACCTTCTGAGGACCCATAGGATTATCTTGACCGCTGCTATAAGGTGCTGCGGAACATGGGTATAGTTGAGAACATTGTGGTCGATTTTGCTGTGCTTCAGATGACGGGTTCTGTCAAGAGATGGTTGAGATATTATATGTTGAACAGACCAGCTTGGTATCCCGCACTTACTTGGGATCATTTCTCACAACTATTTCTAGAGAAGCTCCTCCCTATCACACTGAGAGAGGATTACCACAGGCAGTTCAAGCCTCTCCAACAGGGCAGTATGATTGTTACTCAGTACGAGACTCGTTTTGTGGATCTAGCTCGTCATGCCCTTATCTTGCTTTCCACTAAGAGGGAGAGGGTGAGGAGATTTATTTATGGACTCACTTATACTATCATGCTACAGATGGACAAGGAGACCGAGGGTGATATTTCCTTTCAGACTGCTGCAAATGTTGCTAGGCGGATTGAGATGGTTCTTGCTCAAGAGAGGGGGCAGGGGTCTGATAAGAGGCCTCATCATTTCGGTGGGTTCTATGGTGCCTCGTCTGGAGGTAGGGGTACTTTTGGTAGAGGCTAACCTCCCAGGCCATTTCAGTCAGCACTCCAGGCATCTCACAGTGCTTCAAGTGATCGCAGCCCTTATGTGTCTCATCCCGACTAGCTAGCCTACAGCGCACCACCAGCTCCTATTAGTGCACCTCCACTCCAGAGTTTTTAGGGTGTTACCCAGGTCGACAGGGCCAGTTCTAGGGTGAGCAGTCACAACAGTCGAGGGCATGTTATACTTGTGGTGATCTGAGGCACATTGCTAGATTTTGCCATCGAGCACTGGGCAGCAAACAATAGCAGGGTTCTCGTGCTATAGTTCTGGCACCAGTTGCTTCACCGCCCGCTCAACCAGCTAGAGGCAGAGGTCAGGCAGCTAAAGGTGGAGGTTAGGAGACTAGAGGTGAGGTTCAGGCTGTTAGAGGTGGAGGTCAACCAGTTAGAGGCCATCCCAGAGGCGTGGTCCAGAGTGGTGGGGCCCAGCCCAGATGTTATGCTTTCCAGCTAGACCTGAGGCTGAGTCATCTAACGCTGTTATCACAGGTATTGTTCCAGTTTGCCATAGAGATGCTTCAGTTCTATTTGATTCGGGCTCTACTTATTCCTACATGTCATCCTATTTTGCTTCATATCTGGTTGTGACTCGTGATTCTTTGAGTGCTCTTGTGTATGTGTCCACACCTATGGGAGATTCTATTGTATTAGATCATGCCTATCGCTCGTGTGTGGTTACTATTAGGAGTCTTAAGACTAGCATAGATCTCCTACTTCTTGATATGGTAGATTTTGATGTCATCTTGGGTATGGATTGGATGTCACCTTATCATACTATATTGGATTGTCACACCAAGACAATGACCTTAGCTTTATCGGGGTTACCTCGATTAGAGTGGAGGGGGACTCCTGGCCATTCTACCAGTAGGGTCATCTCTTATGTGAAGGCTCGACGTATGGTCGAGAATGGGTGTCTAGCTTATTTGGCTTATATTCGCGATTCTAATGTGGAGGTTCCTTCTATGGATTCAGTACCAGTTGTTCATGAGTTTCCAGAGGTGTTTCTTACAGATCTATCGGGGATGCCACACGACATAGATATTGACTTTTGTATTGATTTGGTTGATAAGGGCTTCATTAGACCTAGTGTCTCGCCCTGGGGTGCGCCCGTGTTGTTCGTCAAGAAGAAAGATGGATCGATGAGGATGTGCATTGATTATCGGAAGTTGAACAAAGTCACCATCAAGAACAAGTATCCATTGCCGAGGATTGATGACTTATTTGATTAGCTTCAGGGTGCCAAGGTGTTTTCGAAGGTTGACTTGAGGTCTGGCTACCACTAGTTGACGAATAGGGCATCCGATGTCCCTAAGACAACTTTTCGTACTCAGTGTGGGCATTATGAGTTTTTAGTGATGTGATTTGGGTTGACAAATGCCTCAGTAGAATTTTTGGACATGATGAACCGAGTGTTCAAGCCCTACTTGGATTCCTTCATGATTGTATTTAACCATTCCGAAGCTATCTTATAGAGAAGATATGAAGTAAAATTATGTATACATCCAAGGAGTTTGCAAATAGAAAAGAGATGCAAAGTCCAACCAAGGATCACTTTTCCATAACCACAATAACAAACACCTGTCGGTTTCTCACAACTTGCATGTACACCATCAAGAGACAAACATGAGATGGTGACCCTAGGGGATAGATCCTTATCCACACGCTGCACGGACCACTCACATACCAATAATAACAACTGCAGGACAACTCATGTGCGATAATCGTAATACCGCATGGACAACTCACGTGCCAAAATAATCCATCCCGCACGGACCACTCACGTGCTGCCAATCCAGTCCATCACATATAAGGAATATACAAGAATATATGTATACGAATAATGAATATCAAATCGTGTACTCATGGACTGAAGAATATAGCATGCTAAGGTGTAACACATGTGAGGGTACAACTACACTCAAATTAGGCAAATACGTCATACAACAACAAATAACATACTCAATAGGAATTCAACAACTACACATGATCTCTAGCATGATTCATGGTGTTCACGTAGTCATACAAATATTTAAAGCATGATAGCACGAAGCACAATATCAAAATAAAGGCATAGTACCACCTAAATACTACCTCGGTCATGAATCATACATAGCACCCGTATATATGCTTTTCACCTCCTATATATATCGCTTCTCACACATTTCAATTAAACAAAAAATTTATATCCTAAGGGTTATTCCATCAACAAGATTAGGCAAGATACTTACCTCAAACAAGCCAAATCAATACTATAAATCACCTTCCTGCGTGCACCGACATCCGGACAGCTCGAATCTAGAAAAAAACAACTCAATAACATCAAATAATGCCATAGGTATCAAACCTAAATGATAAAGGTCAAATCTTTAAACAAATATACGACGTCAACCAAAAGGTCAACTCCGAGACCACACCCCGAAACCCGACAAAACTCATAAATGCTGACAAGCCATTCGAATACGAGTCCAATCATACAAGTTTCATCCAAATATGACTCCAAATCGATGTTCAGATCTCAATTTTCACTTTCGAAAAGTTTTGCCAAAACTCCCAAAATGTACTTTCTTATCTTTGAATCTAAAACCCTATTTTGTTCTTTACGATTCCTTGATTTAGAGCAAAAATCAATAATATATATATTCATGTTATAATTATAAATTTGAGTTAGGTTTACTTACCCCAATTAAGTAGATGAAAACTCTTTCAAACATTACCTCTTCCCGATCTCCAAAACCTTGTGAGAAAAAGTAACTAGTTAAAAAAGCAGTAGCCATCCCAGCCCAAACTAAATCTTAGATGATCCCGAAACTCTTATTTTATAATCCCAACATAATCCTTGCGAGATTAACCCCAAGATAACCTTTTAAATCACCTAATTTGGCCTTAAAATGAGGGATATATAATGTTTTGAAGTTTCAAAGGAAGTATGAAAATTTCAGGGACATAATCAGTATTTTAGAAATTATTGCATCAGAAAAATCAGCAATAACAAAATCTTTATTTTAGCACCCAAAATGCATTCGGAACCTCCCGTACACTAACCATATATGCATTTCAATTATAAAACATGTTATGAATCTACTCATACACTCAAAACACGAAAAGAGGCCATCTTTGCACAATTGCATCCTATTTTACACAGGTCAAAATAAAATATAACTAATGGTTCTTTTGAAGTTCACAAAAAGAGAGTCGCCACCTAATATTTTAAGGTATATTAGGGTACCTATAAGTCTGTGAAAATTCATATCCTAATGGTCTGCTAACTAGTGAGATTTGGGTAAGGGTTCTAGTTATACGAAGGGGAAGGGATTATGTAAGACCCCGTAAATATTTTTCCTAAAAACCCGATTTCCGTGATGCCAAAGTAGGCGTAGAGGTTATAATAGTAGAAATTCTTTGCGGCAAGCTTGCGAGCCGCGGTTTGGACTTTTTGGATTGAAAAGTGTGCTGGGAGTTGAAGGAAACTTTTGGGCAAAAGTACGCATTTCTGCGGCCGTAGAACCACTCTGCGGACCACAAACTGGTCGCGGAGTGGGGCAGATTTCTGGGGCATTTTTGATGCCCAATTTCGCAGCCATTATGTGACCGCATAACCGTTTCGTGGGCCGCATTCTTGTCCCATATCCCGCCTTGGGATTTTTTGGATGGAGGTTCTGCGGTGCACTATGCGACCGCAGAACCGTTCTGTTGTACATTATGTGACCGCAGAACAGGTCTGCGGGTCGTATATTGACCGCAGACCAGATTAGTTTCTTTCCAGCTCTGGCACCCATTTTCGCGGTCATTGCGCAGACCGCATAACCACTATGCGGTCGCATATGCGACCGCAGAACAAGTTACGGAGCTTCAATTTTGGGGTTTTTAAACCCGACCCTATTCCATTAAAACACATCCCATAGACCATTTTGATCATATTTTCTGATATTTTTAGAGTGACAGAGAGGGTCCTAGAGGGAGAAGTGATCTTCATCATATTGCTCTTCAATTCACACTTAAAACCTTAAATATTATCAAGAGAGGCACCTAGCTCTTCAACTAATGGTCCCGGGCTAAGCGGGCCGGTCCCGGACCTAAGTGGGCCCAACAGATACGTTCTATTCTTTTTAAATTTTATAGAAGTTAGAGAAAACAAGCATGGTAATAAAAATATCTAAGGCAATTCCTTGTAAATTATATGATAGAATTGTGACCTAAATTTTTTAGTTCAAATTTAAAGACAAAAATATTGTAAAGAGATATTCAAAGCAATGCGTTATAATTTTATTATAGCATTAAAAAAATATAGCAATATCTTTCTTAGTCGTCCTCCCCCTATGGAATGAGCACAACAAGGTGCTAATACCACCATTGAGAAGAAAAAGAAACTAATCAAGATGTGCCAAAATACAAGTTACATATTAATTTTTGTTCATACATGTTACATGGTATCTCTTACAAATTTCATAAATCCTTCAAGGTCCGCAGATAAATTTCACAAATATTCGTAATCGTGCTAGAAATAAACTGCCCTGTGTGACGTGAATTAATTATTCTATAAGCAATAATGCGCTTTTGCATTATCCAATCCTCATCAATCTAATGACTGGTAACAGTAAGGTAATCACAGTCATTACCACTCCTGCCAATATCAGTTGTAATAGCAACACGACAATTTATATGGGTAAATAAATAGTGTAAATATTGTTCATATTCATGTTTATATTTATAAATATCGCTCTTTACGGTTGTGCGAGAAAAACCTTTATAAGTAGGATTATAAAATTTTCTAATATTATTCACAAAGTGAGGGTTAGAAGGAAAACTATAGGGTAAGCACATAACAGTAACCATTTTTGTCAATTCTTCCCGATCTTTTTTAGGATCATAATATTAAATACCACCGGTAACAGTGTTAATTTCTGGTTGAAATTGATTTGACTCGATACTAAGGTCAGCCTGACTAGGTACACTTGTCCCCTCGGCCAAAGCTTTCATACAAAAATATCTAGCTTTATCTTGAGGGTGTAGCAATATGTGTCTAGTCAAACTTCCCGTCCCCCCCGACCTCCAACATATTTAAAAACTAACTCTTTGCCATAAGTTTTACCCTTAGCCCTATTTCTTTCTATTAGTTGAGTAAAAAATGGCCAAACAACATTTGTTTCTGTCCGTTTAGAAGGTTGTCTAGAAAATGTAGGGGCAATAACAGGAGGGTCAGACGGGACATCATTTGGATTAATATTAGTTGGGTTAACTTCAGGAGCAGGACTAGTGGGTGTATCGTCATCCGGTTGCGTTTCATCAAAATCTATTTCTTCATCATCATTTTCATCAATAGTTGGGTTACCATAAAGAGCATTCATATATTCATGGTTTAATTGTTCACCGAGCGTAATATTATGGCAAAATTGACTCTCCATAAATTATAATAAACTATTATCGCTATCAAGAATAGTAGGTGACGGGCAACAGGTTTGGGTCGGGGAACCGGGGGAAGTGGAGAAGAAACAGATTGGCCACTAGATTTACCACTTTTGGAATTACCCTTATTTTTACTAAATATTTTTTAAGGAATAAGTCATCTTAATTAATCAAGCAATACAAAGTAAATAAAAAAAATAAAACTATAATATTAAAACTTAAGAGTTGGAACGAGTTTACCGAATTGACGAACAACTTGTTGAAAATTAATTATCGTTGAAGACTTGAAAACTTCAATTCACTAACTTCACAATTTTGCACAAATTATAACAATAAAGTAAGCAATTATAGAAGAAAGTTAGAGAGATATTGAGAGAGATTGATGATTTTGTGAGAAACGTGAAAGAATGAGGGGGTATTTACAGTTAAAAATAGGGAAAAGTGTAATTATAAAAAGTTTGGGGTTAAAACAAAGTTGGGGAGTTAAATGGCTATTTTGTCAGAGGAAACAGCTACATTTTAAATGCCCCAACGAGCAGAATTGTTTTTTAAAATTTAGAGCTGTTGGGACCGTTTAGGCCCGCTAGAACCGGTCCGGTCCCGGTCCCAAATGGTCCGGTCTCGCGGGCCTTGCGTAAAGGACCGGCCCACTTGCAGGCCCACCTCCCCCCGGTCCCGGTCTTAAACTGTTAGGACCGTTTAGGCCCACTACCCATATGTGTTGTGGTCCTGGGCCGATCCCGGTCCTGAACCGGCCCACTTGCCAGTCTTACTAAGAGGTAAGATTCTATCCCCCAAACACTTAATTTTAAAATGTAACTAGAATGGGCCATTAGTACGATAATTCATGGGGATGGGAGTGCTTACCTTGCATGCATATATCCTTGTAGTAAATGGGAAGATTGTGAGCTAAAAATAATAGAGAATGAGTTGGGGAATGGTGGAATCTTCCACAAAAGGGGCCTTAAAACATTGATGCACACCTAGTGTTAGATAATATGCTCAAATGAGCTAGAATCATGACCATCTTCCAAATATTTTTCCAACTTGTTGTATTTCTAAAATAGATTGAGGTTGCTAAGAATTCCGGATCATTTTAGAGTTTGAGAAGCTCAATTGAGATATGTTGGCTAAACCCCCCTTCTTCTTAGAATCGAACCCCACGGTGTTCATGTAATTGGAGTAAGTCCTTGATCATTATTGAATTGGCTATTCCTAATATGGTTGTGTTGAAGGGTGTTTGTTCAATGTTTATTCTAAATACTTCATCATGTCATCTTGCCATTTGAGAATATGTTTAAAATGTGGAATATGTGTTAAGAATGCTAAAACTTCATGTTAAGACCTAAATAAAGGTTGTTATGCCAAATTGTATGAAAGGCCTATATGTGCCTAAGATTTTCCAAATTGCTCATATATGAATTAATGTCGTGCATAGGAAGCCCTATTGATGTTCATAATGATAATGAACTTAAAGTATATGAAAGGAGTACGATGTGAGATAATTGACTGAAAATGGTAATGTCTCAAATGAGATGGCCTAGCCGATCGGGCCGAGATCGGACTCTATGTACGAACACGGTGGTATTGTGGATGACATTGTGAAAATGGTTAATGTCTCAAATGAGATGGCCTAGCCGATCGAGCCGTGATCAGACGCCATGCTGCACACATGGTGGTACTATGCTGGAAATTATAATGAAATTGTGGTAATGTTTCAAATGAGATGGCCTAGTCGATCGGACCAAGATCGGACTCCGTGTAAGAATACAGAGGTATTGTAAATTGTGTAATATCGGTACTAAAGGTCACCCAACCTAATAATATGCAAATTGACTTGAAAATGTATATTATCCTTAACATTGTTATTTCTATATTATTTGAAGCCCTTATCGAATTCTTGATTGTTCCTCTTGTATTATTATTCATTCTATTGAGTTGGTGTTTAGCTTTACATACTAGTGCTATTCGATGGTACTAACGTCCCTTTTGTTGGGGGCGCTGCATCTTTAAATAGATGTAGGTGGTTGCATAGCAGACAATGTTGATCACAGATAGTGCTGCATCCTCTTCTCAGCGGACTCGGTGAGCCCCATTTCATTCCGGGGTCATGTATTGTACCTTTTGTTTATATTGTGGTCACTTTTGAGGTATAGACGGGGCCTTGTTACCGGTACCATCTTGATTCTCTTTGTATCTTTAGAGGCTCTGTAGACACTATGTGGGTTGTACATGGGTGCTAGAAAGGTCAAACGGATTATGTTGTATTTTGGATTTCTGTTCCACTAAATCACAAAATGTATGCCTTTTGAAACTTAACAGGAAGTAGCAAGAATGAAATGGTTTAGTAATGTCTATGCATATGGTCCATCTACTGTTTAGCTAATAAAAACATGCCTTCTCTTATCATGGGTGAGTTGAGTAGAAAGTATCTAACAGGCTTGCTCGACCGGGTTTACTCGGTTGAGCGCCGGTCGCGCCTCCAAGGTTAGGGCATGACAAACTTGGTATTAGAGCCTAAGGTTTTATAGTGTCCTAGGATGTCTCGGAGCTGTGTCTGGTAGAGTCCTTCTTATCGGTGTGTTGTCGACCACACCTATAAGTTGTAGGCTACTTGGACATTTTGGAACAATACCTTTCTTTGATATTCTGGATCGTGCGATAAAACTAATTGTGCAACTGTTCCTCCTCTAACTCGTGCATTCCTTTAACTTTCAGTATATGCCACTTAAGAAGAGAGCAAGAATTGTCCAAGGAGCCAATTTCGCCTTGGGAGTGTCAGTTAACCCTTTGCTTAGTGAGGCGGGTGAATACCCGAGGGGTGAGGATAATCCCCCGACTGCTACACTACCTTATTCCACTACACATGTTCAGGCTACACCAGTTCCTACACCTCCTGAAGGTGCAGCGGTTCCTCCAACCGATATTCCGATTCCACCTCCAGCCCCAGCTTCCGGTTCTAGTATTTCTGATGGGGATCTTAGGGGAGCTATTCAGATGCTAACACAGATAGTGGCTTCTCAAGCCCAGAGATCAAATATTGCACCCACTTCATCTAGACAACAAGGGGATTCTAGTGGTTCTAGGGTGAAAAGGTTTCTTCAGTTGGACCCTCTGGTGTTCACGGGTTCTAATCTCAAGCAGGACCCACAGGACTTCATTGATGAGATGCATAAGACTCTCCGGGTTATGTGCACTACTGAGACGGAGGGAGTGGAGTTGGCCGCCTACTGTTTAAAAGGGGTGGCATATTCTTGGTTTGAGCTGTGGGAGGACTCTCGGGAGGAGGGAAGCCCTCCATCGAGGTGGAGTGAGTTTGCTGATGCCTTTATAGACCATTTCTTGCCTGCCGAGACTAGGGCAGCCAGTGCCACAGAGTTTGAGAATCTTAAGCAAGGGAGTAGGAGTGTGTGGGAGTATAACATGGAGTTCGCGTGCCTGTCAAAATATGCTATTCACATGTTGCCTATTATGGAAGCTAGAGTGTGCCAGTTTGTGCAGGGCCTTAGCCCCTTGGTTATCAATGAGGCCGCTACAGCTGCCTTGAATTCAGACATGAACTATGGGAAGATGTAGCATTTTCTCAAGATAAATAGGACCGTAAGCTGAAGAACAGAAGGGAGCGAGAGGGTACCAGCAAGGCCCTGTCTGCGGGCAACTTTGGGGAGTCATTTAGTGGGGAGAGATCATCTTTTAGGAGAGGGTCATTAGGGCCAACCCAGTCTCATGATCAGTCTTCAGCTAGTGCACTGCCAGCAGGGCACAGTCAGTAGTAGGGGAGTCGCTTCAGGCCCAATTAGAGCAGTAGGGGACCACACCATCAGGGCCGATCAGGAGGGAGATTCCAGCAGCAGCGGAGACCCCCATGCCCCAGGTGTGGGAAGATGCACTCGAGGATCTGCTACATGGACTTACCTATATGTTACGGGTGCGGATTGAGGAGTCATATTCAAAGGGTGCAGGTAGGGGTACAACATAGCCATCCAGTTCTGCAGCAGCTACATCTTCAGCGCCCCCTCCAACTCGAGCCCTCCGGCACCAGCAGGGCGTGGTGCAACTAGGGGTGGTGCGCAGGTTTCAGGAGGACTGGTCACTAGAGTACAGAGGCTTCTCCAGATGTCGTCATAGGTATATTGACTGTCTAATCTCATGATGTATATGCTCTTATTGATCCCCGGTCCACCTTGTCCTAAGTTACCCCTTTTGTTGCTATGGAATTTGGGATAGAACCGGAATAGCTTCCTAAGCCGTTCTCTATATCTACTCCGGTTGGCGAGTCTATTATGGCCGTACGGGTTTATAGGGGTTGTGTTGTCACGGTGCGTGGTCGGGACACCGTGGACGATCTCATTGAATTGGGGATGGTTTATTTTGATGTAATTATGGGAATGGATTGGCTTTATGCATGTTTTGCCAAGCTCGATTGCCAAACTAGAACTGTGAGGTTTGAATTTCCTAATGCGTTAGTTGTTGAGTGGAAGGGGGGTAATATGATGCCAAAGGGTAGGTTTATTTCTTACCTTAAGGCCACAAAGATGATCAACAAGGGGTGTATTTACCATTTGGTCCGAGTTACGGACACCACTGCTGAGGCACCTACACTCGAATCTATGCCAGTTGTGAATGAATTTCTGGGGGTCTTTCCTGATGAACTCCATGGGATTCTGCCAGATAGGGAGATTGATTTTGGGGTTGATGTGATGCCAGACATGCAGCCTATATCTATTCCGCCATGCAGGATGGCACCAACCAAATTGAAGGAGCTTAAGGAGCAATTGAAGGATTTGTTATAGAAGGGTTTCATCCAACCGAGTGTGTCACCATGGGGCGCACCGGTTCTCTTTGTAAAAGATGAAAGATGGATTGTTGAGGATGTGTATTGACTACCGGCAGCTCAACAAAGTCACAATAAAAAACAAGTACCCGTTACCAAGAATAGATGATTTGTTTGATCAGTTACAGGGTGCTAGATACTTCTCCAAAATTGATTTACGATCCGGTATCACCAATTGAAGATCAGGGAGCAGGATATTCCGAAAATAACTTTTAGGACCCGGTATGGGCATTTTGAATTTTTGGTGATGTATTTTGGACTAACCTATGCCTCAGCGACTTCCATGGATCTTATGAATCGGGTTTTCAAGCCTTTCCTCGACTTCTTTGTGATAGTATTCATTGACGATATTCTTGGGTATTCACGAGGTCGGGAGGACCATGCCGATCATCTCAGGGCAGTGTTGCAGACTCTTCATCAGCACTAATTATATGCAAAGTTTTCAAAGTGTGAATTTTGGCTCAAATCCGTCATATTCTTGGGTCATGTTGTCTCTAGAGAAGGAATCAAGGTTGGTCCTCAAAAGATTTTAGCAGTAAAGAATTGGCCTAGGCCTACAACGCCCGCCGAGATTCGCAGTTTCTTGGGCTTAACAGGGTATTACAGGAAGTTTATGGAGGGGTTCTCTACTCTTGCCTCTCCATTGACAAAATTGACTCAGAAAACAGTTAAGTTCCAATGGTCCAATGCTTGTGAAAGGAGCTTCCAAGAGTTGAAATCAAGATTGACTACAGTGCCGGTGTTGACCCTGCCAGAGGGTACAAATGAATTTATGGTATATTGTGATGCTTCAAGAATTGGGCTTGGGTGTGTGTTAATGCAACACGAAAAAGTTACAGCATATGCTTCTAGGCAACTCAAGAATCATGAAAAGAATTATTCAACACATGACTTAGAACTTGCGGCGGTGGTTTTTGCATTGAAAATTTGGCGTCACTATTTGTATGGGGTCCATGTGGATGTATTCACGGGCCACAAGAGTCTTCAATATATTTTCAAACAAAAGGAGCTGAATCTGAGGCAAAGAAGATGGCTTGGTTTACTCAAGGATTATGACATCGATATTCTATATCACCCGGGGAAAGCCAATGTTGTGGCGGATGCGCTTAGCCGGAAATCTATGGGTAATTTGGCACACTTGGAGTCATATCAAAGGCCATTGGCCAGGGAAGTCCATCGATTGGCTAGTTTGGGAATTCGTCTTACGGACTCTAATGAAGGAGGGGTAATTGTGCAAAATAGGGCCGAATTATCGCTTGTTGTGGAAGTCAAAGAGAAGCAATACAACAACCCATATTTGGTGCAATTGAAGGAGGGGATTCAAAAACATAAGACTATGGATTTTGCACTTGGCATGGATGATGGTACACTAAGGTATGAAGGGCGACTATGTGTTCCGAATGTAGATGGTCTCCGGGAAAGAATCATGAGTGAGGCTCACGCTTCTAGGTATTCCGTGCATCCAGGTTCTACAAAGATGTTTCACGATCTTAATTAAGTCTATTGGTGGAATGACATGAAAAGGAATATGGCGGACTTTGTGGCAAGGTGTTCGAACTGTCAGCATGTGAAGGCCGAACATCAACGGCCTGGTGGGTTGGACAGAACATAGAAATTACAATGTGGAAGTGGAAAATGATTAATATGGATTTTGTGGTAGGATTACAATGCACTCCGCTCATGTTTGGCTCAATTTGGGTGATTGTGGACCGACTCACGAAATCAGCACACTTCTTGCCTGTTGAATCTACCGACACAGCGGAACAGTATGCTTAGTTGTATATCAAGGAAATAGTCAGACTACATGGTACTCCAGTTTCTATCATTTTTGATCGAGGGTCTCAGTTCACGGCTAATTGTTAGAAGAAATTTCAGCAAGGTTTGGGTACTCAGATGAATCTTAGTACAGCCTTCCATTCACAGAACGATGGGCAAGCAGAGTGGACTATTCATACGCTTGAGGACATGTTGCGTGCTTGTGTGCTTGACTTCAAGGGTAGCTGGGATGATCATTTGCCACTCATAGAGTTTGCTTATAACAACAGCTTTCATGCGAGTATTCAGATGGCACCATTTGAGGCATTATATGGTAGAAGATATAGATCTCCCATTGGGTGGTTCAAGATTGGGGAAGCTGAGTTGATAGGGCCAGACCTCGTCGCAGAGACTTAGAGTTCAAAGAAGATGATTGGGTATTTCTGAAGGTTTCCCCCATGAAAGTTATAATGCGGTTCGGAAAGAAAGGGAAATTGAGTCCGGGGTATGTCGAGCCGTACAAAATCATTCAGAGAATTGGCCAGGTGGCGTACAAGCTTGAGCTACCACCCGAAATGTTATTAGTGCAGCCAGTATTCCATGTGTCTATGTTGAAGAAGGTAGTTGGAGATCCATCAGCTATTATGCCAGTTGAGACCATTGAGGTTAATGAAGAATTGTCATATGAAGAAATTCCAGTTGCCATTCTTGATAGACAAGTCTGAAGGTTGAGAAATAAGGAAATTGCCTCCGTGAAAGTGTTATGGAGAAACCAGCAGGTTGAAGAGGCCATGTGGGAGGCCGAGAAAGAAATGAAGAAGGAGTATCCTTACTTGTTTAAATAGCTATGTAATCCTTTCTTTTTATGAACTTGTTGCCTATGAATTTTGTATCACTTGTTCAGTTAATGTAAAGGTATTCCTTTTGATTATATGTTGTTTACATGAGGCCACAGTTGGTATTATTATGAATTATGGTACATCGTTGGATTGTGTACATGTTCTTAGGATGTGGTTCTGGGGATCTCTAACAGGTGGATAGACCTAGTTACAAAGCAAAATCTTGCGAAATATTTGGAAATTTAGGGAGTTAGTTAAATTTGGGGTTGCTGGTGTAGGATATGATAACTGACTTGCACAAGGTGCTAAAAATGGACCCTGATCCTCATTCGAGGACGAATGATCTTAAGTGGGGGATTATGTAAGGCCCCGTAAATGTTTTTCCTAAAAACTCGATTTTCGTGATGCCAAAGTAGGCGTAAAGGTTATAATAGTAGAAATTCTTCGCGGCAAGCTTGCGAGCCGCAGATTCGGACTTTTTGGATTGGAAAGTGCCCTGGGAGTTGAAGGAAAATGTTGGGCAAAAGTACGCATTTTTGCGGCCCATTCTGCGGCCGCAGAACTGCTCTGCGGAACGTAGATTGGTCGCGGAGTGGGGCAGATTTCTGGGGCATTTTTTATGCCCAATTTCGCGGCTATTATGCTACCGCATAACCGTTTTGCGGGCCGCATTCTTGTCGCATATCCTGCCTTAGAAATCTTTGGAGGGAGGTTCTGCGGTACACTATGCGACCGCAGAACCGTTCTGCGGTGCATTATGCGGCCGTAGAACAAGTCTGTGGGCCGCATAGTGACCGTAAACCAGGTCTGTTTCTTTCCAGCTCTGGCACCCATTTTCGCGGTCATTTCGTGGACCGCATAACCACTATGCGGTCGCATATGCGACCGCAGAACCTATTCCAGAGCTTCAATTATGGGGTCTTTAAACCCGACCCTATTCCATTAAAACACATCCCATAGACCATTTGATCATATTTGCTTATATTTTTAGAGTGAGAGAGAGGTTCCTAGAGGATGAAGTGATATTCATGACATTGCTCTTCAATTCTCACTTAAAACCTTGAAGATTATCAAGAGAGGCACCTAGGTCTTCTTCCTAAGAGGTAAGATTCTATCACCCAAACTCTTAATTTCAAAATATAACTAGAATGGGCCATTAGTAAGGTAATTCATGGGGATGAGAGTGTTTACCTTGCATGCATGTATCCTTGTAGTATGTAGAAAGATTGTGAGCTAAAAATGAAATAGAATGGGTTGGGAAATGGTGGAATCTTCAACAAAAAGGGGCCTTAAAACATTGATGCACACCTAGTGTTAGATAATATGCTCAAATGAGCTAGAATCTTGACCATCTTCCTAATTTTGGTCCAACTTGTTATATTTCTAAAATAGATTGAAGTTGCTAAGAATTCCGGATCATTTTAGAGTTTGAGAAGCTCAATTGAGGTATGTTGGCTAAACCACCCTTCTTCTTAGAATCGAACTCCACGGTGTTCATGTAATTGGAGTAAGTCCTTGATCATTATTGAATTGGCTATTCCTAATGTGATTGTGTTGAAGGGTGTTTGTTCAATGTTTATTCTAAATACTTCATCATGTCATCTTGCCATTTGAGAATATGTTCAAAATGTGGAATATGTGTTAGGAATGTTAAAACTTCATATCAAGACCGAAATAAAGTTTGTTATGCCAAATTGTATGAAAGGCCTCTATGTGCCTAAGATTTCCCAAATTGCTCATATGTGAATTAATGTCTTTCATGGGAAGCCCTATTGATGTTGATAATGATAATGATATTTGAATGTGGAAAAGGGGAACGGAACTATGAAATACGGCCAAGTGCAAAGAATGACTTTGTAATTGTGATCACTAGTGCCAATGAACTTAAAGTATATGAAAGGAGTACGATGTTAGATGATTGACTGAAAAAGGTAATGTCTCAAATGACATGGCCTAAGCCGATCGAGACGAGATTGGACTCCGTGTAAGAATACGGTGGTATTGTGGATGAAATTGTGAAAATGGTTGATGTCTCAAATGAGATGGCCTAGCCGATGGGGCCGTGATCGGACACCATGCCGCACACATGGTGGTACTGTGCTGGAAATTACAATAAAATTATGGTAATGTCTTAAATGATATGGCCTAGCCGATCGGGCCGAGATCGAACTCCGTGTAAAAATATAGAGGTATTGTAAATTGTGGAATATCGGTACTAAAGGTCACCCAACCTAATAATACGAAAATTTACTACAAAATGTATATGATCCTTAACATTGTTGTTTCTATATTATTTGAAGCCCTTATGGAATTCTTGACTATTCCTCTTGTGTTATTATTCATTCTATTAAGTTGGTGTTTAGCTTTACATACTAGTGATATTCGACGGTACTAACGTCCCTTTTGCCGGGGTCATGTATTGTACCTTTTGTTTATATTGTGGTCACTTTTGAGGTATAGCCGGGGCCTTGTTGCCGGCACCATCTTGACTCTCTTTTGTATCTTTAGAGGCTCCGTAGACACTATGTGGGTTGTACATGGGGTGCTAGAAAGGTCAAACAGATTATATTGTATTTTGGATTTCTGTTCCACTAAATCACGAAATATATGACTTTTGAAACTTAACAGGAAGTAGCAAGAGTGAAATGGTTTAGTAATGTCTATGCATATGGTCCCTCTACTGTTTAGCTAATAAAAACATGCCTTCTCTTATCATGGGTGAGTTGGGTAGAAAGTATCTAACAGGCTTGCTAGGCCGGGTACACTCGGTTGAGCGTCGGTCGCGCCTCCCGAGGTTGGGGCGTGACAGATTAAGCATCTCTCAAAATCTACCTGAGGTAGTGCCTTAAACATAAGCTAAGTTCGGGGAAAGAAATGTCTATATTCTGTTTGATTAGTGGTTAAAGTTGCTAAGTGAGATTTATGAGAAATATTTAAGTCTTGTTTGAAAACTTATTTTTTGGGGGAAAAGGTGGCGTATTTCCTTTTAAAAGAGTGATATTTGTTTGTAAAAACTTATAGAACAAGAGATTAGAAGACTGCTTTGGTATAAGGCCTTTGTATTTAAAACTCGTTTGTTATTTCTTACAAACTCGGTTGTACATGACTGCTTTTATTTTTTGAAACGGTTTTGTATTATACATGATCCATTGAAGATCTTTCAAGGAGGGTTTTTGTTTACATTTTTTGAATCTCTCATAACTTAAAACTGAAAGTCATTAGCAATAAACATAAGTAAAATTGTTTGCTTATTGAATGACTAGTCCCAAATTATTAATGCTCAAAGGTTAAAGTACTAAAGCTAGTGAAACTTCTAATTTAACTTTTTACCTACAAGTCTTGGTTTGCCTATGTTTTCTAAACAACCAAAATATCAAACAATATTCAATAGTAAAGTTAGTTTCTAAAGATATATATACAGGAGCAACAAATAATAATAACTATCATTTTTAAAGTAAAAGGGAGGAGAGCTAGACTCTTGGAATTGGGTGGCAAGCAGGCCAGGCCTAACGAGGTTCAAATCCGCGGTAGAATCCAACAAGAAGGGAAAAGTCGCTCAGGTCTAGAAATTGGGCCTGAGTTCCAAAGAACTCAGCAGGCCCAATTTGAACATGTATACAAAAGAACAAGAAGATAATTAGCGGATATTAACAGGATAAAATTATAACAGGTAAATAATAATAGAGGATAAGGAATACAATGAAGCCAACTTTATTTGGGTTAACCCTATGTGTATTAGTTAAAGTCAGTGACCAAAGGCCTAGAGTGAACCTTATTTTATGGATGAAGCCCCCACTATGGACCCCTAGCACTTCAGAGTTTACGAGGGTCTCATGAACCCCGAGCAGTGCTTGTACCATCGAATACTAGTTATGAGTATTCGGGAACCGAAGGGGATACCGAAGAAGATGAAGGCCCCGAACCGGCTGCGGGACAGCCTTCTTCCGCCAAGGAAAATGAAGACCCCTCTCTCCCTTCGGGTACTGGCAGCAAAGAATGATGTAAAAAACAAATTACCTTTATATTTATGCCAAAACATTTTATTAAGTTTGGCGCTTTAATAAAGAAACTTTTTTGCGTAAGTGTTGTGAAAAACTATTCTTTTTTTGTTTAATTGATAAAGCTTTGGGAATATTTTTGCATCCGATAGTTTTTTATTCCAGGCATAAACACTTCTAGAATCTACACTTTATTGTGAGGATTTCATAAGAGAGGATCCTTATATTTATGGTGCTCATGAAGATGACGTCTCATGTTCATTACGGCACAAGCATTTGACGTTTTTGTTAATACTCAAATGATAAAATAAATTAACTTATCACTCAGACAAGAAATAAGATTGAAACAAAAGGACTTTGATTTATTCCTTCTATCTTCAAAACTATATTTACATAAACATTCATTTGATTAAGTAAATAAAGATGCCAATACAGGTGGCTAACTTGTACAACTTATTTCCACGGGGCTGATCGTGCAGTCCCCGATCCCAATAAGATATTGATTTCAGTTCTAATAGTCCCCAATTTTGGCGGCACTCTTGGTGCCGTATCATGTATTATTCTCCCCCTATTGTTGAATACTAAGTACGAGAATTCAGACACTGGAAGTCTTGCATTCACCGAAGGACTTTTCTTCGTTTTATGCTTTATATTGCTACTTCATCGGTGGAGACAACTTGTGAACGGTTAAATAATCGGTTTAAGTTTGGGAGACAAGACCTGCCATCAAACCAAAGATTATTTAACCATCCACAAGTTGCCTGCCACAAAACTTTTAGTGCCTTGATATTGAAGGTCTTGCCTTTGCCAATGATCCTCCTTCATAGTATGCTTTACGTTGTTTCCTTGTTAAAATCCTTGCCAGAAAAACTCTATTGGGACAAAACCTGTATGAAGAAAAAATGAGTGCATCACATACTTTCAGTACCAACAAGGATCTTCAGCAATAATATCTTTTGAGGTGAGTCATGTTCCAATTACTAGGCAATTTGACTCCATGTTAATTTTCCAATTCATATGAGCCTTTGTTGGTTACAGCTGATACCCGGTAAGGTCCTTCCCACGTTGATCCAAACTTTTCAGCGTTAACTTTCCGAGTGGTTTGAGTAACTGTCCTCAGAATCAAATATCCAACTTTGCAATAACGAAGATTCTCCCTGCGATTGTAATACCTCTCCATTATTTGCTTTTAGGTCATCATCCTCACATATGCCAGATCTCGGTGCTCCTCAAGTACATCTAGCTTGACGAGAAATGCTTTAATATTCGCTTCTTCATTTGCCCGGGAAAACCTTAAGGTCGGCTGTAACAATTCGACCGGTCATTTTGAGCTCTAGCGTGTTGTTCGGTGGTTTGAGATCTTGTGTAGCTTCACTTCATGTATTATGACTTGTACGCGTGGTCGGGGTTGAATTTTGGGAAGTTCAGAGTTGATTCGGAAGGAAAATTCTCAATCCGGAAGCTTTAAGTTGGAAGAGTTGACCAAGGTTTGACTTTTGAGTAAATGACCTCGGAATTAAGATTTGAAGGTTCCAATAGGTTTGTATGAAGATTTCAGACTTGGGCGTATGTTCGGGTTGAGTATCGGGTGATCCGAAAGTATTTCGGCGCTTATTGTGGAAAGTTGTCATTTTAAAGGTTTTAGAATTTCCTAAGATTGATTTGAAGTGAACTTTGATTTTATTGATGTCCGTTTGGGATTCCGAGCCTTGGCATAGGTTCATATCGTGATTTGTAACTTGCACGTAAAGTTTGGCGTCATTCCATAATGTTTAAGCGTAATTCGGACGCGTTTGGTGAAGTTTGAAAGTTTGAAAGTTGAAATAGGTGTTTTGATCGTCGATTCGTAGTTTGGATATTGTTTGGTGTGATATGAGACCTCGAGCAAGTTTTCAGCATGTTTTGGAAATGGTTGGTATGATTGGATGGGGTCCTGGGGGCCTCGGGTGTGTTTCTAATGGGCTACGGGTCATTTCGCCATGTTTGAGCTGTTGTTTTTAAGATCTGGTGCATCCTCCTTCGCGATCGCGAAGAAAGGGCCGCGATCGCGAAGAGCAAAGTGTCGTTCAAGGCCTTGTGAATCGCGATCGCCGAAGGAAATTCGCAATCGCGTAGAAGGATTTTCTACTGTCAGTGGTCTGACTTCGGGAGCTTATATCTTACAATCTATAAGGAATTTGGATATGATTCAAAAATAAAAGTTGTAGCCCTTGGTGTCTAATTTTGAGAACGTTAAACCATTTTTCATTTGGAGTTATTTACAAAAGGTTATGACCATTATACTAGAGGCTATTTGGAGGAGTTGGGCAGCTTGTTCTTCGCGATCGCAAAGAGCAATTTTGAGCTGAGAAAAATTGTGCTTCGCGATCGCAAAGCATTTTCCACGATCGCGAAGGGTAAACACCTAGGCAGAAGCTATATTTCAGGGGGTTGGCTCATTTTTACCTCATTCCTTCCATGGGAGCCGACTTTGGGGAGATTTTGGAGTGTCATTTTCATCATCAAACTTTAAGTAAGTGATTTCTACATCTTGTGAGTTAAATACAAGGCTTATATATGGGTTTAAACATGAAAATTAGTAGAAATTTGTGGGATTTTTGGATGAAAACCTAGAAATGGTATTTTTAGATTTTGACCACGAAATTGGACATGGAATTAGAAATAAATTATATATTTGAGTTCTTAATGTTATGGGTAATGATTATGTTCGAAAAGTTTCGGAATTCGGGCACGTGGGCCTGAAGGTTGACTTTTTGAGTGGAGTTGAGAATTGTTATAAATTGATTAATTATGGGTAATAGAGTATATAATTATGGATTTGTATATTTGTTTGACTAGTTTTAGAGAGACGGGCATCGGTTTGAGGTGTTTGAGTGGCGTTGGATCTGGTTATAGAACTTCAGAGCGAGGTAAGTCTCCTGTCTAACTCTGTGAGGGGGAAACGACCCTAAGGTGATGTATTTGTTATGTGCTACTTTTTGCGGGGACTACGTACGCACGAGGTGATGAGAGTCCATACGTAGCTAGATTCATGTTATGTCCGGGTAGACTTAGGTTCCCGCCATGCTATAACTGTACTATTTGAGTTGTCTCTTGCCTATTAAATTCTTTTATTTTATATAGCAACTTGAGACTAGACTTGTGTAGAGTGATATACTTGCTATTGTAGTGATTTGACGGGCTTCATGATTAGCCGCAAAATAATTGTACTCCTCTTGCGCATTTCTCCCACGTTATGCATTTTCATCAAAAGGTTTCCCTTAAAAATTTTAACTCACACGTCCATTCGTGAGTGGGGTCAAGGATCCATTAAAGCTTCTTATTCTATTGGATCGGGTCGTTCGCCTCGGCGGTTTAATAGATACATCTATGGTTCATATTATTCGACCCTCGACAGTGCGCACAATATAATAGGATCAGGTCGTTCGTCTTGGCAGGATTATGTATCACACTCTTATGGGAGCGGGTCGTTCGCCTCGGCAATATAATAGATGTATCTATAGTTCATGACGTTTGACCCTCAGCAGTGCACATATTATGACGCGATCGGGCCGTACGCCTCGGAATTTCTCTAAAATACTCTTATGAAATCGTGCGTAGTAATTGACAAGAAGCCAGTATGTCTGTGAGTTTTCCTGATTTGACCTGTGACGACTTATCTGGTGAGGTCCATTATATATATACTCCGATTGAGGAGGTAACTACGAGCTGAGAGCTTTAGTTATTGCTGAGAGGAGAATTGTACCACGTATTTATACTTGTTATTTCGTTTATTTACTCTTACACACATCTATTTACTTCTATTGTATCTGTCTTATTGAACCACTAGTAAGTGTCGATGTCGACCTCTAGTCACTACTTGTCTGGGGTTAAGCTACATAATTACTGGGTACACATTGATTTACGTACTCATGCTACACTTGCTACACTTATTGTGTAGGTACATATATGTCTGGTGGCCTTTTGGGCGCAAAGGCGAGGCTATTGCGGGAACTTCATCGTGAGTTGCATTCCATGTTACGATCCGCAGCCTGCGGATTCTCCATCAAAGTTATTTATATTCTCTTGTCTAATTTGTATTCCATGCAGATGTTGTATTTTATTATATTTTCTAGTTGATGCTCATGCACTTGTAACACCGGGTTTTGGGAGTTCCTACGGGTTGCTCATTATTGTACTTCATGTAAATATTATCTTTTACCTGTAAATTCTATTTCATACTATTTAATTAATAAAAAAATATAATTTCAAAGTAATAAAATTGATCAATCACCGTTGGCTTGCCAGACGGCGGCGTTAGGCGCCATCACAACCTATAGTGGACTTTTGGTCGTGACAGCTTGGTATCAGAGCATTAGGTTCATTTGGGTCTCACGAGTCATGAGCAAGTCTAGTAGAGTCTTGCGAATCGGTACGGAGACGTCTGTACTTATCTTCAAAAGGCAACAGGGCTATTAGGAGCACTTCTCTTCTTGATTCCTTATCGTGCGATTTGATTCCTTTGAGGCTTATGCCTTTATTTTCTTCCCACTCAATCTTGTGCGACGTGGAGTGCTTATTATCAATTGGACATCGAGGAGTTGTAGTGGTACTGCACACGTGGTGCAGGATGTTTCTCCCTGCGTATTTGGGCGGGCTATTATCGTCGCCTTGCAGAAGGGTGTTTAGTCGTTTTAGCCCAGTATCTGTATTTACTATGGTTTTGAGGTTATGCATAGATTATTATGATGTTCATACATTGTTATTGCACAGTGTTGGTGTAATGATAGGGTGCTTGTTTATGTGTCGAGGCAGTGAATGACTCAAAATAAGGATTTCTTAGTGCATGGTTTAGAGGTTCGGCATTTAATTCCAACCGAGGAAAGGCAACCAGACTATGGATATTCAAGCCTTGGTTGATGAAGTGACGAGACTTGGTATTTTCGACCGTGGTGGAATTCTTATTTGTCATGTGGTATCGCCGTCCTTGTTATTTATAACGCATTAAGGTTCATCGATGTTATGTTCTTCTTCGATTTTCCTTCAGGGCGGGATGTTGGGAAGTGGTTCCTAAGAAGCGATTGTCTGAGATAGTGGAGTGTAGCGGTTTCAGAATTGAATTGGTATTTCTAGTGTTGATGGCTCGAGAAAGATGATCTTCTAGGAGGTTTAGAGTTGGTAGCAATTCATTAGTACCGGTGCTACATGTATGGATTTAATTTGAGGCAACATTTAGGCAGCGAAGTATGAGGAAGGACATGGCGGGAGGTGTCTCGCAGTGGTTGGATTATTGGTAGGCCAAGTATGAAAAGCGGAGGTCGAGAAGTTGCTTAAAGGAGATGGTTTGACCGAAGTGGGAGTGGCAAAGTAACATATGTATTCTGTGGTAGGATAGCCATAGACCTTGAGGAAGATTAGAGCGATTTGGGAGGCATGGTGGAAAGTGACTAGGTCCACGGATTATAATTGGAATGGTGGTTACTGTAATGAGAAAGATTGAATATGGCAGAAAGGAGTTTGCTTGGAATGAAGAGGGGTGTGAAGATTTGATTATCGTTTCGGATGCAACATGACTTTGAGTTTGGAAGGTATTGTTGGACTTTTAGTTGATGTCAATTGGGAAGGACCAGACTTGTACAACTGGTGGACGAGCAAGGGCTCAGCAAGGTTTACTGAACTCGTGGTAGTTGTACTTGGTGCAGCGTCGTCGAAAGATGTCGGCATGGAATACCACAGATAGGTTATCTTCTGTGAGCAGGTTAGCGGTTGCATGATTTTGATAAAGTTTCTACGAAGAGTTCTACTTACTACTCGGCAAAAGGTCGAATATGCGATTGTGGCTAATAATTCAGAATGTTCATGAAAAGTTTAATAAGAGACTACGAAAGATTTGGCGGATTGGCAGTATAAGATCATGGTAATTTAGAAGGTGGGATTTTTGTGGGTTCTACATTACGTGATGGTAGCTTAAAGCTAAGTGGGAGAGCCCACGGTCTACGATTGGATCGTGTGGTTGTATGCTTGTGCGGTTTCTGGTTATCGGTGCATTGGTGGGTTATTATGACTTAGAAAATAAAACATCAGGGGAAATTCGAGCGAAGAACTTGATGAATGTGTGTTATACTTCGCCTTATCGATTCATGTGCAATTTTGGGAAGACTCGCAGTTTATGCTTCTTGTAGATGTGATGTACAAGGAAAGGAATTCAGCCGGTTGCTTCTTTGGAATTGTTCATGTGCTATCAGCGCACTAGAGTTGGGTTATATATTCGGGACCAAGTTAGAATGGGTGACTCTGTGCAACAGTTCTAATGGGTTCAAGAATATAAGCACGTTGTTTAAGGATTTTTTGGTTCGTTAGGTGACTGAAGACCGGGATCTTGCATAATGGGTGTACCGGTTGGAGATGCTATTGTGCACTTGAGGAAGGTATGAGATGATTTATGGGTATCAAGATGATGTGGTCTCATGATTCGGTTCACTCGGGATGAGTGCTGATTGGGTTCATTATATTTTTGAATGGAGCTATTATTATTTCTAAGGCAAGTCAAGAGTAAATTGGAAGAAGTTGGGTCGGATAGTAGTGGTTTGAACCAGCATGATTGTGGCAATGATCAGTTCATTTGGCGTGTTAGTTATACTGGTGATTTGTGGTGGTACGTGCGGGCTTGATAGCCGCCGTAATTTGATTTATTTGGGAGGTTTTTGATTCTAATGGCCTTATTATGTGTAAATGGATCCCGGAAGAGTTGTGACGGTTTAGACCACAACTTGAGGTTTGTATTTTCTGCGGTTATGGGAATTCAGCTACGTGTTGCAATGGTTCTTCTGAAATGCGTTAAGTGAAAGGGTTCTAGCCAATGAAGTGTTTATTCTACTAGTAGTACATAGGTTATGATGAATCCTTGTACTCTCGCATAGCGGCATGATAGGTGCAGTGAGCAGCATGAGAATTGGGAGTTGAGGATCAAGGTTGTGGTTCGATGTTGACTAGAATGTCACGAGCTCGGATGAGCAGGGGAGAATTTAGATGTTAAGAGTAAGCTGGCATTTTATTTTGAGAGTTTATGCCTGGAAGGCGCTCTATTACTTTGGTTGTGAACTATGGGAGTTATTCCGGATTGAGACGGCTTAATTATTCGCACATGTGTTGTGGTCCCGTGTAGCCTGTGAGATTAAATGAGCAGGATGGCTCTCGAGATGCAGGTCATTTATTACACCTTAGCCGTGCTAGGGTTTTGTAGCGTATGGCATTATCCGTCTCCCCAGGGTGGTATTTTCGTGATTGCGTGCTTATGGTTGATGTTCGTTATTTCGTAGGTATAAGCATTATAGCTTGATGGGCATTTACTTATTTATTGTTATGTGTGGATCGGGTGGCATGCCACCACAGGTACGTTATTTGGATCGGGTTGCATGCCGCAACGGTATCATGTTTGGATCGGGTTGCATGCCGCAAAGATATCATGTGTGGATCGGGTTGCACGCCGCAACAGTGAGATATGGAGTATGGTTCCCTATATCTATTCTTGTGTATTTTGCTTCTCATTCTCTAAGAAGGGTTCATAGCGTCTGTTCGACCGTCTTATTCGTTATGCGGGCTGGATAGTTCCTTTCCAGAGTTTGTTTTTCCTTATGTATCGCAATCGAGTTTGTAGCTTGCTGACGCATTGTTGGCGTCATATGAGATTTTGGCAGTGTTTGAAATGGATTATTGCCTGAGCAGCTTGTACTGGGTAAGACGAGGTTATTGGACCTGAGATCAGTGCGATCGGAGTTATGTAGGGTATATTGAAGACCATATATCGTTATTTAGTTCAGAATGAGGTAATAGTGCTTGTCAGGTGAAGAGACCCCATGATTTATTGTTTTGGCAGGTGGTTATGTGTTTCCACACATCTCTTTCGTCGTGGAGGTATTGCGAGAGTTGGAGCAGGGCTCACATGTGTTATAAGGCGTACTGCGAGCATCAGATTCATGAAATTACAGCTATTGTAGTCAGAGGATGTTATTATGGGCATGTGAATCATGCGGTGCATGGTGTGAATTCAGCAAAGGTGTATGATCATGTTTTGGTACAGTGTGTAGTGATTGATACGGTGTTCGTATATTAGAATCAGATCTTGTAGAAGAATTTGGAGGTTGAAATTTGGTTCTAAGGCTTATTGACTAAATAAAAGGGAGGATCTTTAGTCTGGCTCGAGCTAATGTGCTCAAATGGGTTGTGGTGGCACGGGTAGGTGCACAAGGTGTTGAACAATGATTTTGGGGCAACTCCGGAGCAGTTCTTAACACGTTCGATGACGAACGCATGTTTAAGTGGGGGAGAATGTAACGACCCGACCAGTCATTTTGATCTCTAGCGAGTCGTTCGGTAGTTTGAGGCCTTGAGTAGCTTCACTTCATGTATTATAACTTGTACACGTGGGCGGGGTTGAACTTCCGGAAGTTCAGAGTTGATTCGGAAGGAAAATTCTCAATCTGTAAGCTTTAAGTTAGAAGAGTTAACCAAGGTTTGACTTTTGAGTAAACGACCTCGGAATCGGGATTTGAAGGTTCCAATAGGTTTGTATGATGATTTCGAACTTGGGGGTATGTTCGGGTTGAGTATCGGATGGTCCGGAAGCATTTCGGCGCTTATTGTGGAAAGTTAGAATTTTGAAGGTTTTAGAATTTCCTAAGATTGATTTGAAGTGAACTTTGATTTTATTGATGTCCTTTTGGGATTTCGAACCTTGAAATAGGTTCGTATCGTGATTTGTGACTTGCACGTAAAGCTTGGTGTCATTCTGGAAAGTTTAAGCATAATTCGGACACGTTCAGCAAAGTTTGAAAGTTGAAATAGGTGTTTTGATCGTCTATTCGTAGTTTGGATGTTGTTTGGTGTGATTTGAGGCCTCGAGCAAGTTTGCATCATGTTTTGGGAATGGTTGGTATGATTGGACAGGTTCCCGGGGGCATCGGATGGGCTACGAGTCATTTCGCCATGTTTGAGCTGTTGTTTTTAAGATCTGGTGCATCCTTCTTCGCAATCGCGAAGAAAGGGCCGCGATCGCGAAGAGCAAAGTGTTGTTCCAAGCCTTGTGAATCCCGATCATGGAAGGAAATTAGCGATCGCGTAGAAGGATTTTCTACTGTTAGTAGTCTGATTTCGGGAGCTTATATCTTACAGTCTATAAGGAATTTGGAGATGATCCAAAATTAAAAGTTGTAGCCCTTGGTGTCCAGTTTTTAGAAAGTCAAATCATTTATTTTTTAGAGTTTTATAGAAAATGTTATGACTATTATACTATGGAGAAGTTGGGCAGCTTGTTTTTCGCGATCGCGAAGGGCAATTTTGAGCTGAGAAAAGTTGTGATTCACGATCGCAAAGCATTTTCCACGATCGCGAAGGGTAAACACCTGGGCAGAAGTTATATTTCGGGGGTTTGGCTCATACTTATGTCAATCCTTCCATAGGAGCCGACTTTGGGGCGATTTTGGAGTGTCATTTTCGTCCTCAAACTTTAGGCAAGTGATTCCTACACCTTGTGAGTTAAATACAAGGCTTATATATGGATTTCAATATGAAAATTAGTAGAAATTGTGAGATTTTTGGAAGAAACCCTTGGTATTTTTAGATTTTGAGCACGAAATTTGACATAAAATTAGGAATAAATTATATATTTGAGTTCGTAATATTATGGATAATGATTATCTTCGAAAATTTCGAAATACACACGTGGACCCGAAGGTTGACTTTATTGACTTTTCGAGCGGAGTTGGAAATTATTATAAATTGATTAATTATGGGTAATAGAGTATATATTTATGGATTTGGACATTTGTTTGACTAGTTTTGGAGAGACGGGCATCAGTTTGAGGTGTTTGAGTGGCAATGGAGCCAGTTATGAAATTTCGGTGCGAGGTAAGTCTCATGTCTAAACTCTGTGAGGGGGAAACTACCCCTAGGTGAAGTATTTATTATGTGCTATTTGTTGCAGGGGCTACGTACGCACGATGTGAGGAGAGTCCATACGTAGCTATATTCATGTTATGTCCGGGTAGACGTAGGTTCCCGCCATGCTATAACTGTACTATTTGAGTTGTCTTTTTCCTATTAAATTTTTTTATTTTATGTTGCGACTTGAGACTAGACTTGTGTAGAGTGGTAGACTTGCTATTGTAGAGATTTGACGGGCTTCATGATTAGCCGTGAAATAATTGTACTCCTCTTAAGGATTTCTCCCGCGTTATGCGTTTTCATCGAAAGGTTTCCCTTAAAATTTATAATTCACACATTCATTCGTGAGTGGGGTCAAGGACCCGTTAAAGCTTCTTATTCTAATGGGACCAGGTCATTCCCCTGCAGTATAATAGATATATATATGGTTCGTGCCGTTCTACCCTCGGCAGTGGGCACATTATGATGGGATCGAGTTGTTTGCCTCGGCAGGATTATGTATCACACTCTCATGGGAGTGGGCCATTCGCCTCGGCAATATAATAGATATATCTATGGTTCGTGACGTTTGACTCTCATCAGTGTACATATTATGACATGATCGGGCCGTACGCCTCGGCATTTCTCTAAAATACTCTTATGAAATCGTGCGTAATAATTGACAAGAAGCCAGTATGTCTGTGAGTTTTCCTGATTTGAACTGTGATGACCTATCTGGTGAGGTCCATTATATACATACTCTGATTGAGGAGGTAACTACTAGCTGATAGCTTGAGTTATTGCTGAGAGGAGAATTGTACCACGTATTTATACTTGTTATTTCATTTATTTACTCTTACTCACATCTATTTAATTCTACTGTATCTGTCTTATTGAACCACTAGTAAGTGTCGATGTCGATCCCTCGTCACTACTTCTCTGGGATTAGGCAAAATACTTACTGGGTACGCATTGATTTACGTACTCATGCTACACTTGCTGCACTTATTGTGCAGGTATATATATGTTTGGTGGCCTTTTGGGCGTAAAGGCGCGGCTATTGGGGGGACCTCACCGTGAGCTGCATTCCATGTTACGATCCACAACCTGCAGAGTCTTCATCAAAGTTATTTATATTCTCCTGTCTAATTTGTATTCCACAAAGATGTTGTATTTTATTATATTTCCTAGTTGATGCTCACACACTTGTGACACCGGGTTTTGCGGGTTCCTGCAGGTTGTTCATTATTGTAGTTCGTTTAAATATGATCATTTACCTGTAAATTCTATTTCATACTATTTAATTAATAAAAAATTATGATTTTAAAGTAATAAAATGAGTAATTAAATTGATCAATCACCGTTGGCTTGCTTGACGGCGGCGTTAGGCGCCATCACGACATATCGTGGATTTTGGGTTGTGACATCGGCTCCCCCACTTCCACAGGTATCAAAGCCTCTGAACCGTATCCGAGGGAAAAAGGGAGTCTCACATGTGCTCGACTTCGCCATGGTCCGATATGCCCATTGCACACCCGGTAGCTCATCTAGCCATTTTCCTTTGGCATTTTTTAACTTCTTTTTAAGGTTTTGAATAGTTACCTTGTTGGTTGACTCTGCCTATTCATTTGCGCTCGGGTGATATGGTGAAGACGTAATTCGTTTGATCTTTAACCCTTCCAAGAACTTTGTGACTTTTGAACCTACGAACTGCGGCCCGTTGTCACAAGCGACCTCCTTTAGTATCCCAAACCGGCAGATTATGTGGTCCCATATGAAGTCAACCGCTTCGCATTCCCCGATCTTTTGGTAAGGACCTACCTCAACCTATTTAGTAAAACTAGTCTTAGTGTACATGCTTTGCACGTGTAATTTTGCGTTTATCAATAATGTATTTAGAATATTTATGTAATAATAAATAATATCAATCTGTTAATAGAAAAGAAATAATAAAATTGATGAAATACTACGGAATAACATTATAATTTATTATTATTATAATAAACCTGTACAAGTATTTGCAATAATTAATACGGGATATATCTACAATGCATCTATAATGAGACTACATAAAGCAGGCGCTAATTTAGAAAGATAAAAATCAAACAAATGAATAAAATAAAGGTGTAGTTGCACGAGATTTTATCCTGAGTTTAACTTTCTTAAAAATAAAAATCATACAAAAATATATATCTATGTGAAATTGTTTTCGTGCGTTTAGGTCATCATGCAATGAAATGCAATATATATATA
>AWOL01S0009596.1:3272-14779 GCA_000715115.1 Nicotiana otophora | reverse complement strand
ATATATTGTGAGAGCGGGTTGCACACTGCAACAGAATTGAATGTGAATATATTATGAGAGCGGTTTGCACGCAGCAACAGAATTCATGGAAATGATAATTGGTTAGAATCACTTACCCCAAACACCCACGCAAGAATTTCTCCAAACATCGTCTTCCACCGAGCTCCCAATTTGATTTTTGTGTTATGAACTCAAATCCCCGTTTTGGGACTTTTAATTCTGCCCAGATAGGCCTTCTTCGCGTTCGCGACCATTGCTTAACGTTCGCGAAGGCCAACTGTTCCTGCCCAACTTTTCCACTTCGCGTTCGCGACCTCCTCAACGCGTTCGTGAAGGCCAACTGCTCCTGCCTCAACATTTCCTCTTCGCGTTCGCGATGACCAGCTGACCTGCTCCTTCGTGTTCGCGTTCGCGTTCACAAAGGCCAAACAACCTCAGGCCCAACTCTTCCTTCCTTCTTCGCGTTCGCGTTGCCTTGGCCGCGTTCGCGAAGGCTTGCCCAACTCCTTCTTTGCGTTCGCGTCCACTGCTTCGCGTTCGTGAAGGCCAAATAAACAGCCCCTCAAATTTCCTCTTCGCGTTCGCGTGGCTCTCTTTGCATTCGTGAAGAAGGAAGTCAGATACCAGATACAACAGTTCTGAAACCGCCCGAAATGATTCGAAACCACCATGAAACACACCCGACGCCCCCGTGACCTCAACCATATACACCAACAAGTCCTAAAACTTCATACGAACTTAGTCGAATTCTCAAATCACATCAAACAACATCAAAACGACGAATTGCTCCTCATTTCAAGATTTATGAACATTGAACTTTCAAATTTTATATCTTGTGCCGAAACACATCAAATCAATCCGGAATGACTTCAAATTTTGCACGCAAGTCCCAAATAAGATAACGGATCTGTTCCAACTCTCGGTATCATATTCCAACCCCAATATCAAAAAGTCCACTTCTTGTCCAAATCTCCAAAAATTCGACTTTCGCCATTTCAAGCCTAAATAAGCTATAGACCTCAGATTCAAAGTCCGGACACACTCCTAAGTCTGAAATAACCATACGGAGCTATTGGAATCATCAAAATTCTATTCCGGAGTCGTTTGCGCAAAATTCAACTCTCCGGTCAACTCTTTTTATTTAAGCTTCTAAATAAGAATTGTTCTTTTAATTAAATTCCGAATCTTCCGAAAATCAAACTCGACCACACTTGCGGGTCATAATACATATTGTGAAACTGCTCGAGACCTTAAGTCACTGAACGAGGCATTAATTCTTAAAATGACAAGTCGGGTCATTATATTCTCCACCTCTTAAACAAACGTTAGTCCTCAAACGTGCTAAGAATTATTCTGAGGTTACCAAATTGATGATTTTACATTTACACATATACTCGCGGTTGATCCCCTATTACCTCATTTGAGATAATCTTGACAAAACCATCTCATTTGAGATTATTTCTTTTATCCATATTTGAAAACTTTAAGACCATTTTCTTACACTCCAACATTTTCAAAATGCCTGATTTTTCACAACAACGCACGGTATTTGTCTCAACTGGCTATAGCAACCCGTGCCGACGCACGCATCAACTTTCTTGATAGTGTTGAAGTACTTTAAAACTTTTTCTGGGGTGTTACATTCTTTCCCTCTCAGGATCATTCACCCTCAAACACATAACATAACTTATCTTTTCCTTTGCAAATCCCAATCCTCCAAATTTTACCAACTCCCAAATTTTTCAGAACTTTCGGCAGAGTCTCCCTTGTAATTGGGCCTATCCACCTGCCAGAGTAACACCAAAACGACTCCTAACAACACATCCACAACCCAACAAAATACCACAAGGTATATATCAATAACGCCAATCTCAGCATCACAAGCACTGCATTATCATAATGATATCAGGACATGAAGTACATCATATGTATACCCATCACCACATCTCTGTCTTAAAAATTGTTCATAATTAATTCCAGCATCATTAATTAATCTCATATTAACCACCACTTCATTTCGAATTTTCACAATACTGACAAAAGAATGTGAGGCATGAAGACCTCATGATTACTTACTCGGATTAATGAGTCACATTTAATGCCACCTGGGCACTCATCGCATAGGCTAAAACTCAATGGTTACAGCACGAAAATGGCTTAATATGCATAGAGAATATACAAGAATTATCAAATAAGCCTAACAGGCATGACTCCCTATTAATATTATTGTACAAATTAAATTTCACATAGGGAGAATTTTAAACTCATAATTATTTCACCACAAAGACCTCGTCCTTATATAACTGCTACCGCGGCTTGTAGCCCGTTTTAAATATTTCATATCATATAAAAATTGCGAGGATCTCGTCCTCAACTCCGAATCACAAGTATGTTGCACATTGTGCCAACTAAAATTTTTTCAATTTCCTTTCTTTCTTCTTTTACATATATTTCATAAATAGTTTTCACAACACATAATGAACCCTCATACCGGTAGGGCAAAAAATTCATAAAAATTGGAATCAATTATTTGAAAACACATTAAACCCACTGTAATGAATAATAAAAATTACTTTTGGACTTATAGCCCTCAATTGTGTACAAAAATAAATGACAGACACGATCTCACATCTTCAAATCTCCCAACAGGGATAAACATATAAGTGGGTCACAAAAATTACGAAGCTCACCCATAAGCGGGGCATAATAGGAGGTCTCACCTCAATATTCAGAACCAAATCAAATTAAAGGAAAAATATCCTTTTATAATAGAATCAGGATCGTACCAGTAACGACACCATCTGGGGTATCGGCCTCAGCCAAATCATATCGATTATATCAACGGGTTGGGCCTCCACCTCTTAGACGCCCACTACCCACCCGTCCTCCACCTCTAGCTGACTGTGCATGTGGAGTATCCACTGGAATAAACCTTGTAGCTTGAGTGTTCTGATGAAATCCGCCCCTCCCAAGTCTGGGACAATCTCTCATGACGTGCCTAGTATCACCACACTCATAATAACCCCTATGAGGTCGCAGCTGCTCGTACTGAGTCTGTGCTGGATAACTAGAATAATCACTGTAAGAATCTCGTGTCGATGGTGCACTATAAACTGAAGCACCCCGAGTAATCTGATGTGCGGACTGAGCTGACTGATTGCTCGAGCCTTCGCTATAATGGGTTCTATCTGAAGAGTAAAATCCACTGAACCCTCCTGATCTTCGAGACCTTTTGGCCTCCTTAGACTCCCTTTCCTCGCCTAAAACACCCTCAATCTTTCTCGCAATCTCCACAACTTGTTGGAATGGAGTATCAGTTTGAAATTCTCGAGCCATGAATATTTTAATATCATATTCGAGCCCCTCAATGAATTTGCGGACATTCTCTCTGATTGTAGGAACCAAGATAGGTGCATGACGGGCTAACTCACTGAACCTGATAGCATATTCTGACATTGTCATAGTGCCCTGACGCAACCGTTCAAACTCTGTGCGCCACGCATCTCGGAGAGTTTGAGGAACAAACTCTTTCAAGAACATTTCTGAAAATTGAGCCCAAGTTGGTGGTGTTGCATCGGCTGGTCTACCTTCTTCATAGATTTGCCACCACCGATACGCTGTGCCTGACAGTTGAAATGTAGTAAAGGTAACTTCGCTTACTTCCATAATACCCATGGTGCGGAGAATACGGTGACAATTTTCTAGAAATCCTTGGGCATCCTCTGTAGCTTTGCCACTGAAAGTAGGTGGACTATACCTCTTAAACCTTTCAAGCCTCTTTTGTTATTCTTCTGATGCCTCTATCCTGACCTCAAGCCGAACCGGAATAACAGGTTGTACCGGTATTGCACCCGGAACCTGACCAACGTGAACCTGATGCTATGGAGTTGTGGTAGGAGTCTGAGCTACTCCCCCAATCTACGAAATATTTAGTGCAACAGAGATCAATCCCGCCTGAGTTAATGTACCAAACATACTTAGGAACTGTGCTAAGGTCTCCTGAAGTCCGGGGGTAACAACAAGTGTTTCTGGTATCTGTCCCCTAACTTGAGCTACTGGCGGATCCTCAACTGTTTCCCTGATAGGTACTCCAGTCGTGGCACTTGCCCTTCCTCGACCTCTACCTCAGCCTCGGCCTCTTGCAGCCCTAGCGGTATGTGCGGATGCCTACTCAGCTAACCCGGTAGCACGTGTCTTCACCATCTGTGAGAGAATAGAGATACAAAGGCTCAAATTCCAAATTCAACAAATTCCACACGACAGGAATGAAAGAAGTCGAAATTTCCTAACAGTTCTGTAGCCTCTCGAAGATAAGTACAGACGTCTCTGTACCGATCCGCAAGACTCTACTAGACTCATTCGTGACTCGTAGAACCTATGAGCCTAGAACTCTGATACCAACTTGTCACGACCCAAAATCCCACCGCAGGTGTCGTGAGACACAGTAAGCCGATTCTAACTACATTTTGAAGCCTTTTGTTTTAAATTTAATAAGTAATCAAAACTAACATCGGAACAAATATGAATATACTACCTCCCAAGACTGGTAGTACTGAGTTACGAACTCTAACTGAAAACATGGAATGATCACGAGGACCTAATATACAATACTGTTTGATTAGAAATTAACAGTACAATGAAATGAAAAGACTACAAGGGACCGCGACGACCAAGTAGCTCTACCTTGAATCATTATGATCCCGCTTTAACTCTGCTCAAGTCTGATATCTCCAATACCTGGCTCTGCACAAAAATGTGCAGAAGTGTAGTATGAGTACACCATGGTCGGTAGCCAGTAAGTATCAAGACTAACCTCAGTAGAGTAGAGACGAGGTACAGTCAATACACTCACTAGTCTAATAACATGTGCAATATAATATACAAAATAATAAAAAACAAATAACAAGAAGGGCAACATAAAACAACCAGTAATATGCACAATAGGACAATAAAATCACCATTAGGTCTAGGCCAATTCTGAACAGCTTCAATCTTCTTAGGATCCACCTTTATACCTTCTACCGATACAACATGCCCCAAAAAGGTAACTGAGTCTAACCAAAATTACATTTTGAAAATTTGGCGTATAACTAATTATTTTTCAAAGTCTGAAGCACACTCCAAAGATGGTGCTTATGCTCCTCTGGACTGCTGGAGTAAATCAAGATATCATCAATGAATACAACCACAAAAGAATCCAAATAGGGCTTGAACACTCGATTCATCAAATCCATAAATGTTGTTGGGGCATTTGTCAGCCCAAATGACATCACTAGGAATTCGCAATGGCCATACCAAGTTCGAAAAGCTGTCTTAGGGACATCAGATGCCCTAATCTTCAACTGATGGTAACCAGACCTCAAGTTGATCTTTGAAAACATCTTGGCACCCTGAATCTGATCAAATAACTCATCAATTCTTGGCAGTGGATACATGTTCTTGATAGTAGCCTTGTTCAACTGTCGATAATCTATACACATTCGCATTGAACCATCTTTCTTCTTTACAAATAACACTGGTGCACCCTAAGGTGAGACACTAGGTCTAATAAATCCCTGATCAAGCAAGTCTTGTAACTGCTCCTTTAGTTCTTTCAGTTCCGGCGGGGCCATAGGTATGGTGGAATAGAAATGGGCTGAGTGCGCGGAGCCAAATCAATACATAAGTCTATATCTCTGTCGGGTGGCATCCCTGGCAAATCTGCAAGAAATACTTCTGGAAATTCACGAACAACTGGTACTAAGTCGATGGAAGGAACATCTGCACTGGAATCGCGACTATAAGCCAAATAGGCTAGACACCCTTTCTCGACCATACGTCGAGCCTTCATATAAGAAATAACCCTGCTGGTAGAATGACCAGGAGTTCCTTTTCACTCTAATCGAGGTAACCCCGGCATGGCAAGGGTCACCGTCTTGGCATGACAATCCAATATAGCACGATAAGGTGACAGCCAATCCATACCCAAGATGACATCAAAATCTACCATATCAAGAAGTAGAAGATCCATACTAGTCTCCAGCCTCCCAATAGTAATCACACACGAATGATAGACATGATCTACCATGATAGAATCTCCCACCGGAGTGGACACACATAGAAGAGCACTGAGAGAATCATGAGGCATCACCAGATATGAAGCAAAATAAGAGGACACATAGAAATAAGTAGATCCTGGATCAAATAGAACTGAAGCATCTCTATGGCAAACTGGAACAATACCTGTAATCACGGCATCAGATGATTTGGCCTCAGATCTAGCTGGAAAAGCATAAAATTGGGGCTGGGCCCCACCACTCTAAGTTGCGTCCCTGGGACGGCCTCTATAATTGGCTGGCCTCCACCTATAATGGCATGACCTCCACCTATAATGGTCTGACCTCCACCTCTAGGTGCCTCACCCCTATCTCTAGCTGGCTGAGCAGTCTGGGAAGCAACCGGTGCTCGAATCATAGCACGAGAACCCTGTTGTTTCATGCTGCCCTGAGACTTGGGTCAGAATCTAGCAATGTGACTCGGATCACCAAAACTATAACAGGTCCTCGGCTGCTGTGACTGCTGACCCTGAAATAGTCCCTGTCAACCTGAGTAACCACCCTGAAAACTCTGGATCGAAGGTGCACTGATAGGAGCTGGTGGTGCACTATAGGATGCCTGGAGCGGTGAATGAAATGGCCTAGGAGGATGACCCCTACCAAATTTACCCCTTCCTTCATACGAGGCAGCACTGAACCCACCGAATGACAAGGCCTCTTATCAAACCCCTGTCCTCTCTCTTGTGCAAGAACAGTCTCGATCCTCCGAGCAACATTAGCAGCTGCATGAAAAGAAATCTTATTTTCGGTCTCCTTGGCCTTATGAAGCCTAATAGGGTGAGTAAGTCCCTCAATAAACCTCCTCACTCTCTCTCCCTCGGTAGGAAGTAAATGGAGAGCATGACGGGCTAGATCCACAAAATGGGTCTCGTACTGAGTAACAATCATACTACCCTGCTAGAGATTCTCAAACTGCCTGCGGAAATCCTCTCTCAATTTGATAGGGAGGAACTTCTCTAGAAATAGCCATGAGAACTGATCCCAAGTCAGTGTAGGCGACCTAGCTGGTCAACATAAAATCTCCCCACCACCTCTTGGCGGAACCCGTTATCTAGAATACAGCAAAATTTACCCCATTGGTCTCAACTATACCCATGTTCCGCAGCACCTCATGGCAGCGGGCAAGATAATTCTGTGGGTCCTCAGAAGGTGTACCACTAAAGTGAACTGGAATGAGCTTAGTAAACTTATCCAATCTCAATAAGGCGTCAGAAGACATGGCGGGCCTATCACCGGCCTGTGCCGCAATAACTGGCTGAACTACCCCAACTGGCGGGGCTGCTGGAGCCTGATACTGGGGAGCCATCTGCTCTGGAGTGGGAGTAGTGGGAGTTTGTGCTCCTCCCCCAGCCTGTGAGATGGCTGGTGCCACTGAAAACGTACCATTCTGGGCCACGCCCTCCATAAGACTCACCAAACGGACTAGAGCGTCCTGAAGCACTGGAGTAGAAATGAATCATTCCAGAACCTGAACTAGTCCAACTAGTAAATTCTGAACTGGAACCTCCTCCTAAAGATCCACTGAGGTTCTACAACAAGAGCTACTGCTCGAGCTCTAGACTGAGCTCTACCTCTGCCTCAGCCTCGGTCGCACGACCTCGGCCTCGACCTCTACCCCTGGTCATAGTTGCCACTGGGATCTATGGTTGCTGTCCATCGGTAGATGTATTATATGTTCTCACCATCTGCGAGAGAATAAGAATAGAATGGTTCAATCATCAATGATAGAATAAGATCGCACTGCAAATTAAGAAAGAAGTGATGTTGTTCCTAAATTGCATAGCCTCTGAAGGATAAGTACAGACGTCTCCGTACCGATCCTTTAGACTCTACTAAGCTTGCTCGTGACTCGTGAGACCTAAGTAACCTAGGGCTCTGATACCAACTGTCACGACCCGAAATTTCCACCTTCGAGATCATGATGGCGCCTAACATTTCACTTGCTAGGCAAGCAAAGGTTAATATAATTTTACTATTTTTAAGAAAATTTAATTAAATAGAAGTCAATTACTGAAATAAAGTGTGGCCATAAATAACGAATTATCAAAATACATCCCTAATCTGGTGTCACAAGTGCACGAGCTACTAGAATAATACAAATAAAGGTCTGAATAAAATTCAAGCTGTTTGAAAGATAACACACAAGTAAGATAAGATAGAAGGGGACTTTAGAACTGCGGACGCTATACAATTATACCTCAAGTCTCCTCTGGGTAGTTGAATCCGAGCAAGTCTATGGTACGCCGCTAGGACCAACTCCAAAATCTGCGCAAGAAGTGCAGAGTATTGTATGAGTACAACCGACCCCATGTACATCGTAAGTGTCGAGCCTAACCTCGACGAAGTAGTGACAAGGCTATGACAGGACACGTACGTAAACAACTTGTACAAGTATATACAAATACGAAGCAACAATAAAACAATAAATAACACTTTATAAATTTAGGAGGGAACACGCGAAGGAGGTTGATATGATAGTTTCAGAAGGAGAATTATCACTTAGCAACCAATTAATTCCTCAACAATAAAATGAGAAACTGATAATATGAAAATGGCACGACACCACCCTTCGTGCTTTTATTCTCATTCCTATTATAAACTGATAATTAAATAATAATAATTGACACGGCATCACCCTTCGTGCTTTTACACTCTCTGAAAATGACACGGCATCACCCTTCGTGCTTTTACACTCACAAATGGCACGACAACACCCTTCGTACTTTTACATTCTCCCTTACCATGACAATGATATTATAAATAATAAAAATGGAACGACATCACCCTTGGTGCTTTATACTCTTCCTTACCATGAAAATAATAATATAGATTCAGAAGTGTTTTTAAATGTGGGGATATACAATTATCAATCAATTCAATACCAGAATTCCGACTTCACCTTCCAAAATATTCAACAATAATTAAATGAATAATAATTTCATGAATAATGAATAAATAATCAATAATAAACTTAAGCAGGAATATATTAACTAAATATGTAATTATTCACAATAAACAAATTCCACCCGCATGCTTTGACTCAACCACAACGCATAAGTACTCATCACCTCACATATACGTTGTACCCGCACATTAAATCACGTAGAAAATAGACAAATAAGTCCTACTCCCTAGAGTCAAGGTTAACCACGATACTTACCTCGCTTTGCAACCAAATTCAAGAATCCAATAAACCTTTGCCTCGCGAATTCGTATCCGCAATCCTCAAATCTAGTCATAAACAATTCAATATACTCAATACAAATCGTAGGAATTAATTCCATATGAATTTACTAATTTTTCGAATTAAAATCTGAAATTCATCTAAAACATATCAGTGGGGCCCACGTCTCGAATCTCAGAAAAACTTAGAAATCCGAACACTCGTTCCGAGACGAGTCCAACCATATAAAAATTACAAACTTTCGATGGCAAATGGACCTTCAAATCTTAATATTTTTATTTTTGGAAAGTTTTACAAATATTCCAATTTCTTCCATCTAAATCTGAAATAAAGGATGAATATGGACATGGATTTATGAAATATAATCACTTTTGGTTATAGAACACTTACCCAATTTAAAGTCGTGAAAACCTGTAACGACCCGGCCGGTCATTTTGAGAATTTAAGTCTCGTTCGGCGGCATAAGGCCCTGAGCAGCTTCATATTATGTGTATTGACTTGCGTGCATAGTTGCATTCGATTACCGGTTGTTTCAGAGTGATTTGGGACACTTAGTCCCAAAAATGGAAGCTTAAGTCTTAGAATTTTGACCGTAGTCGGAACTATGTGAAGAAGACTCTGGAATAGAGTTCTGTCGGTTTCATTATCTCCGTTGGGTGATTTTGGACTTAGGAGTGTCCGGACTGTAAATCCCGGGTCTGTAGCTGATTTAGTGAAATGGCGAAAGTCGAATTTTTGGAGATTTGGACCGGAAGTGGACTTTTTGATATCGGGATCGGAATGTGATTCTGAGAGTTGGAACGGCTCCGTTATGTTATTTGGGACTTGCCTGCAAAATTTGATGTCATTCCGGGTTGATTTGATAGGTTTCGGCACGGGTTTTAGAAGTTGAAAGATTTGAAATTTATAAGTTTGATTCATGGTGCGATTCGTAATTTCGACATTGTTTGATGTGATTTGAGACCTCGAGCGGGTTCGTGTTAGGGTATAGAACTTGTTGGTATGTTTGGACGGGGTCCCGAGGGCCCCGTGTGTTTTTCGGACGAGTTGCGGATGATTTCCATTATTTTGGGGAGGTCTGAGTTCTGCTGTAATCGCACTTGCAGACCTTGGGCGCGGGTGCGATGGTCGCAGGTGCGAAGAATGAGGTGCATGTGTGGGAAGGACTGGACTTGGCAGTCTCTGCATGTGCGCAGAATTTGTGCGCATCGGCGGACTCGCACGTGCAAAGATAGAAGCGCAGATGCGAGAATTTTAGAGTTGGCCTGGGGTCGCAGGTGCGAGGAAGTTCCGCATCTGCGATGCCTGCATATGCGCAGAAGACTCGCAGGTGTGGAGGCTATGGGAGTTAGTGACTTCCGCAGGTGCAACTGGTTAGACCGCAGGTGCGGTAGGCGCAGGTGCGAGAAATGATCGCAGGTGCGAGGATCGCTGGGCAAAAAGGGGTTGGAATCGAGGGTTATTTCATTTTTCACTCCATTTTTTATTTTGAGCTCAGGAGAAGGCGATTCTTTGAGGGATATTCAGAGGAATCTTGTGGGTAACGATTTCTTACTGAATTTGGTTTTATTGCATTAATCTATAGTTGTTTTCTCCGTTTAGTTTCGGATTTTTGTGGTTGAAATTGGAAACAAATTGGAAGAACTTCTTCAATAAAGATTTCGAGTTTTGAAAGGGGATTTGTGGTCAGATTTGAGTAATTCTTATATGGTTAGACTCGTGAGTGAATGGGTGTTCATATTTTGTGATTTTTACCCGATTCCGAGGCGTGGTCCTGGGTGGACCTTTTAGGGCAAAGTTCGGAATTTTATGTTAAAATATTGATTTCATTAATTAGATGAGTCTATTATCATTGTATTCATGATATGCAATTGTGTCTGGTTAGATTTGGACCATTCAGAATCGGACAATTGAGGAATGTGCATTCTTACGGACTGTTTGAGCTTGGTTCGAGGTAAGTATCTTGCCTAACCTTGTGGGGGGGGGGGGGACTTCCCCTTATGATTTGAGTCTTTTATGTTGATTGTAGTCCGTGTACACGAGGTGACGAGTGCGTGCACGGACTTATTTGTGGAAAATTGACCTTTTAGGGTTCTTATGTCCTTGTATTCATTGAATATGCAGTTGTTCTTGTTATGATTATTTATCCTAATTACTAGATTCACATATACCTACTTAATTAGAATCAATTGCTTCATGATCCACTATTATTGTTACTTGATTCATAT
>AWOL01S0009592.1:0-10826 GCA_000715115.1 Nicotiana otophora | reverse complement strand
CCCCTCCCCAGCCTTTGCGTTCGCGAGACATTGCTCGCGTTCGCGATGAAGGAACCACCAATCCTCCCCTAGATCCCCAAGTGCTTCGCATACGCGAAGGGTAAATCCCCCATCACCTCACGTTCACGACCAGGCCTTCGCGTTCGCAAAGAATAGATTTTCAGCCTCACTAATTTACTCTTCGCATTCGCAAGAGGACCTTCGCAAACGCGAAGGAGGACATGCCAGAACACCACAATCTATAGAACATCGGATTTCTCAAAGTTCAAAACATCTCGTGGCCTATCTGAAACTCACCCGAGCCCTCGAGGCTCCAAACTAAACATGCACACAAGTCTAAAAATATCATACGAACTTTATCGTGCGATCAAAATGCCAAAATAACACCTAGAACTACGAATTTAGCACCAAATCAAATGCAATTCTCAAGAACACTTTAAAATTTCTAACTTCTCAACTAGACGTCTGAATCACGTCAAATCAACTCCGTTTCTCACCAAATTTCACAGACAAGTTTTAAATATTATAATGAACCTATACCGGGCTCCGAAACCAAAATACGGACCCGGTACTAACAATGTCAAACATCGCTCAATTCTTAAAAACAAATAATTTTTAGACTTTTAATTTTCATTAAAATTCCATAACTTGAGCTAGGGACCTCCGAATTTGATTCTGGGTATACGCCGAGGTCCCATTATTCAATACAGACCCACCGGGAGCGTCAAAATATGGATCCGGGCCCGTTTACCAAAAATGTTGACCGAAGTCAACTAAAATCAACATTTAAAGCAAAAATTCTTATTTGCATCAATTTGCAACATAAAAGTTTTTTAGAAATACGCCCTGACTGCATTTGCAAATCGAGGAGGGTAATAATGAGATTTTTAAGGCTTAAGAGCGCAGAATCGAGTTCTAAACATAAGATGACCTTTTGGGTCATCACATTCTCCATCTCTAAAATAATCATTCGTCCTCGAACGGACATAGAAAAGTACCTGAGCTAGTGAAAAGGTGGGGATATCTACTCCGCATATCGAACTCAGACTCCCAAGTAGGTGCCTGAACAAGCTGACCTCTCCACTGCACTCAAACTGAAGGGTAACTCTTTGATCTCAACTGGCGAACTTGTCGGGCTAGAATAGCCACCGGCTCCTCCTTGTAAGTCAAATCCTTGTCCAACTGGACAGAGCTGAAATCTGGGACGGATCGCCGTGATACTTTCGAAGCATGGACACATGGAATACCGGATGAATAGCTGCTAAACTAGGTGGCAACGCAAGCCTGTAAGCCGCCTCTCCCACTCTCTCTAGAATCTCAAAAGGTCTGATATACCTAGGGCTCAACTTGCCCTTCTTTCCAAACCTCATTACACCCTTCATGGATGATACCCGAAGCAACAATCTCTCTCCGACCATGAATGCAACATCACAAACTCTACGATCGGCATAACTCTTCTACCTGGACTGAGCTGTGCGAAGTCGATCCTGAATAATCTTGACCTTATCCAAGGCATCTTGTACTAATTCTATGCCCAATAACCGAGCCTCTCCTGACTCGAACCACCCCACTGCCGACCGGCACCGCCTACCATATAATGCCTCAAAAGGACCCATCTGAATACTCGACTGGTAGTTTTTGTTGTAGGAGTACTCTGTAAGGGTCAAGAACTGATCCCACGATCCTCCAAAGTCTATAACACAAGCGCAAAGAATATCATCCAAGATCTGAATAGTACGCTCGGACTGCCCGTCCGTCTGAGGATAGAATGTTGTGCTCAACTCAACCCGCGTACCCAACTCACGCTGTACTGACCTCCAGAAGTGCGAGGTGAACTGCGTACCTCGATCAGAAATGATAGACACGAGCACACCGTGAAGATGGACGATCGCACAAATGTAAATCTCTGCCAACCGCTCCGAAGAATAGGTAACTGCCACAGGAATGAAGTGCGCTGACTTGGTCAGCCTGTCTACAATGACCCAAAATGCATCGAACTTCCTCTGAGTCTGTAGGAGTCCAACAACAAAATCCATAGTGATACGCTCCCACTTCCACTCAGGAATATCTAACCTCTGAAGTAAACCACCAGGTCTCTGATGCTCACACTTTACCTGCTGGCAATTTAGGCACCAAGCTACATATGCAACTATGTCTTTCTTCATCCTCCTCTACCAATAATGTTGTCGCAAGTCCTGATACATCTTGGCGGCACCCGGATGAATAGAATACCGGGAACTGTGGGCCTCATCAAGAATCAACTCACGAAGTCCATCCACATTAGGCACACAAATACGACCCTGCATCCTCAAAACTATGTCATCTCCAACAGTAACCTGCTTGGAACCACCGTGTCACACTGTGTATCTAAGGACAAGTATATGAGGGTCGTCATCCTGCCGATCTCTGATGCGCTCAAACAAGGAAGACCGAGCAATTGTTCAAGCAAGAACACGGTTGGGCTCAGAAACACCCAACCTCATGAACTGGTTGGCCAGGGCCTGAACATCCAATGCAAGCGATCTCTCACCAACTAGAATATAAGCAAGGCTACCCATACTAGCTAACTTTCTACTCAAAGCATCGGCCACCACATTGGCCTTCCCAGGATGATACAATATGGTGATATCGTAATCTTTCAATAGCTCTAACCACCTTCTCTACCTCAAATTGAGTTCCTTCTGCTTGAAAAAATGCTACAAGATCTGATGATCCGTGAATACCTCACATGGCATGCCGTAAAGATAGTGCCTCCAAATCTCCAGCGCGTGAACAATGGCTGCCAGCTCTAGATCATGAACATGGTAATTCTTCTCGTGAACCTTTAGCTGTCACAAAGCATATGCAATAACCTTGACACCTTTCATCAATACCGCACCCAGACCAATACGAGATGTGTCACAATATACTATATAAGATCCTGAACCTGTGGGTAACACCAATACTGACCCTGTAGTCAAAGTTGTCGTAAGCTTCTAGAAGCTCGCCTCACACTCATCTGACCACCTGAACGGGGTACCTTTCTGGGTTAACCTGGTCAACGGGGCTATTATGGATGAAAACCTCTCTACAAATCGATGGTAGTAGCCCGCCAAACCCAGGAAACTATGGATCTCTGTAGCTGATGTGGGTCTAGCCCAGTTATGTACTACCTTAATCTTCCTAGGATCCACCTGAATACCTCTGCTGATACAACGTGACCCAAGAAAGCAACGGAACTCAACCAAAACTCGCATTTTGAAAACTTAGCATATAACTGGATGTCGCTTAGAGTCTGAATAACGATCTGAAGGTGCTGCTCATGCTCCTCTTGGCTGTGGGAGTAGACCAAGATATCATCAATAAACATAATCACAAATGAATCCAAGTAGGGCTTGAACACCCGGTTCATCAAATCCATGAATGTTGCGGGGGCATTTGTCAGCCCAAATGACATAACTAGAAACTCATAATGCCTATCCCGAGTCCGAAAAGCTGTCTTAGGGACATCAGATGCCCTAATCCTCAATTGATGGTAGCTAGATCTCCAATAAATCTTCGAAAACACCTGGGCACCCTGAAGCTGATCAACTAAATCATCAATCCTAGGCAATGGGTACTTGTTCTTGATGGTGACTTTGTTCAACTGCCGATAGTCTATACACATCCGCATCGATCCACCTTTCTTCTTCACAAATAACACAGGTTCACCCCAGGGCGAGACACTAGGTCTAATGAAGCCCTTATCAAGCAAATCTTGTAAATGTTTCTTCAATTCTTTCAACTCTGGCGGGGCCATGCGGTATGGAGGAATGGAAATGGGCTAAGTGCCCGGAGCCAAATCAATGCAGAAATCAATATCCCTGTCGGGTGGCATCCCCGGCATGTCAGCAGGGAATACCTCTGGAAACTCATGAACAACGGGTACTGAATCCATGGAAGGAACCTCCGCGGTAGGATCGTGGACATAAGCCAAATAAGCTAGACACCCCTTCTTGACCATATGCCGAGCCTTCACATAAAAGATAACCATGCTGGTAGAATGGCCAAGAGTCCCTTTCCACTCTAATCGAGGCAACCCCTGCAAGGCTAAGGTCACCGTCTTGGCGTGACAATCTAATATAGCATGATAAGGTGACAGCTAATCCATACCGAGTATGACATCAAAATCAACCATATCGAGGAGTAGAAGATCTACACGTGTCTCAAGACTCCCAATTGCGACCACACACGAACGATAAATACGATCTACAACAATAGCATCCCCCACTGGCATGGACACATACACAGGAGCACTCAAGGAATCACGGGGCACAACCAAATATGAAGCAAAATAGGATGACACATAGGAGTAAGTAGACCTCAGATCAAATAGAACTGAAGCATCTCTACTGCAAACTGAAACAGTACATGTGGTAATAGTGTCAGACGACTCAGCCTCAGGCCTGGCTGGGAAAGCATAACACCGGGGCTGGGCACTACCACCCTGAACTACGTCCCTTGGACAACCTCCAACTGGCTGGTCTCCACCTCTAACTGCCTGACCTCCACCTCTAATAGTCTGGCCCCTACCTCTGGCTACCTGACCCCTACCTCTGGCTGGTTGAGCAAGTGGTGCAGCAACTGGTGCCGGAACCATGGCACGATAACTCTGATGCTGTGAACTGCCCGTTGCTCAAGGGAAAATTCAGACAATATGCCTCGGATCACCACAAGTATAACATAACCTTGGCTGATGTGACTGTTGACCTNGGCTAAGTGCCCGGAGCCAAATCAATGCAGAAATCAATATCCCTGTCGGGTGGCATCCCCGGCATGTCAGCAGGGAATACCTCTGGAAACTCATGAACAACGGGTACTGAATCCATGGAAGGAACCTCCGCGGTAGGATCGTGGACATAAGCCAAATAAGCTAGACACCCCTTCTTGACCATATGCCGAGCCTTCACATAAAAGATAACCANCTGAGGCACCGGGAGATGCCTGGAGTGCTGAATGAAATGGCCTAGGAGGATGGCCTCTACCAAAAGTACCCCTGCCTCTAGATGGGGCACCGCTGAACTCACCGGAATAACGAGGTCTCTTGTCAGACCCCTGACCTCCCTGAGTAAGTACCATCTCGACTCGTCTGGCAACATTAGCAGCCGCTTGAAAAGGAATCTCACTCCCAGTCTCCTTAGCCATCTGCAATCTGATTGGCTAAGCAAGTCCATCAATAAATCTTCTCACCCTCTCTCTCTCTCACTGGGAAGTAGAAGAATAGCATGATGAGCCAAATCCATAGAACGGGTCTCATCCTGAGTAACAGTCATACTGCCCTGCTGGAGACGCTCAAACTAACAGCGACACTCCTCTTTCAATGTGATAGGCAGAAACTTCTCTATGAAGAGCTGAGAGAACTGGTCCCAAGTAAGAGCAGGCGACCCAACTGGTCTGGTCAACAAATAATCTCTCCACCATTTCTTGGAGGAACTAGTCATCTGAAATGCAGCAAAATCGACCCCATTGGTCTCCACTATATCCATGTTCCGTAGAACTTCGTGACAGTTGTCAAGATTCTCTTGGGGATCCTCTGAAAGAGCACCAATAAAGTGAACTGGGAAGAGCTTGGTAAACCTGTCCAACCTCCACAAAGCCTCAAAAGACATAGCTGGCCCATCTCCGACCTGTGCCGGAACAACCGGCTGAACTACTCCGACTGGCTGAGCTGCTGGAGCCTGATACTGGGGAGCTATCTGCTCCTGAGCGGGAGTAGTGGGAGTCTGGGCTCCTCCTCCAGCCTGAGAGACTCCTGGTGCCATGGGAAATGTGCCCGTCTGGGCCACAATCTCCATAAGGCCCACCAAACGGACCAAAGCGTCCTGAAGTACTAGGGTGGCAATGAACCCCTCCAGAACCTAAGCTGGTCCGGCAGGAACAGTTTGGGCTGGAACCTTCTCGTCGAGCTCTATCTGAGGCTCCACTACTGGGGCTGCTGCTCGAGCTCTGGACTGAGCCCTGCCCCTACCTCAGCCTCTGGCATGGCCTCGGCCTCGACCTCTACCCCACATAGGAGATGCCAATGGAGGCTCTGGCTGCTGCTCAACTGAGGAAGCGGTACATGTTCTCACCATCTGCGAGAGAACAAGAGTATAAGAGTTCAATCAGTATTGAGAAAACAACATCGCATGACAGAGGAGAATATAAGTGAAATTTGTTCCTAAACTTCATAGCCTCTAAAAGATAAGCACAGACGTCTCTGTACCGATCCTCTAGACTCTACTAAGTTTGCTCGTGAATCGTGAGACCTAGGCAACCTAGTGCTCTGATACCAACTTGTCACGGCCCGAAATTTCCCACCGTCGGGACCGTGATGGCGCCTAACATTTCACTTGCTAGGCAAGCTAACATTAGAGAATCATTAACCCAAATCTTTATTTCCATTCAGTAACGAACAATAATTAGCTAAGATAAAATATAGTAAGTGCGGAATAATATAAAGGCTATATCAAATTACTATCATCCGGATCTAGAGTCACAATTCACGAGCATTCTAGAATTTACTGTAAGTAATAGTCTGAAAAAAATACAATTGTCTGAATGAAAGAAAAGTAGAATAGAAAAGATAGACGGGGACTTCAAGGTCTGTGAACATCGACAGATCTACCTTGAGTCTCCGGATAGCGGTCCGATTGCAAAATCTCGATCAACCCGAGCCGATACCAAAATCTGCACAGAAAGTGTAGAGTACAGTATCAATACAACCGACCCCATGTACTGGTAAGTGTCGAGCATAACCTCGACGAAGTAGTGACAAGGCTAAGGCAATGCACCTACAAATCAATATGTACAGTTTAACAATGTATATACAAATAACAGTAATGAAGAATTAGACAGGAGATATCGGGAGGGGGAAACATGCTGGGGGAAATACGAGATAAAGAACTACAGCAGAAAGATAACTGGAACAACCAACATATTATGAATCAACAGGAACACGAATACAGTAAAGGAAAAATGCACGGCATCACTCTTCGTACTTTACACTCTCCTTTACCATAATGCAATACATAAATAACAACATGGAGATAGAATAATATGTACAAGCCTTACTTCAATATTTGGTTCTATAATATCAATCTCAAATTTAAAATAAATTCTCATTTATCACCAGAAAATCCATAAACATGATAAGAACGATCCATTTAACAACACTAGTATAAACACGTAGCAATTAGGCATAGGAAAGAGACAATATAAGAAAACCAGAAGAAACATGGAAAATGGGTAAACTGGCAGCGGATAAGTACTCGTCACCTCACATATACGCCGCTCATATGAATTTCACATAGCAAATAGTCTAAGGTTCCTAATTCCCTCAAGTCAGGGTTAGACACAACACTTACCTCGCTCCGAAGGTCACTTAATTCTCAATCATAGCTTTTTCTCTAGAATTCTCCTCCTAACCACTCGTATCTATTCAAAACTGACTCAATAATATCAAATATTTCTAAAGAAATCAATTATATTGCATAAATTAAATTTCCCAAATTTTTCTCCAAAAAATCAAAAAATCGACCCCGGGCTCGCTTGGTCAAAAACCCGAGGTTCGGACCAAAATTCATTTACCCATTCACCCTCGATCTCGAATATGTAATTGATTTTGAAATCCGACCTCAAATTGAAAATCCCTAGTTTCTACCCAAACCCCCGAATTCTACCATGAAAACTCTGGAGTTTAGGTTGAATATTCATGAAATGTAATGGGTAATTGAAAGAAAATGGTTTAGAATCACTTACCAATACTTTGGAAAAGAAAATGACTCTTGAAAATTGCCTCTCACCATTTGGTTTTTGAGAAAATGAAATTTTTGGCTAAATTCCGTGTTTGAATTCTGTTAAGTGTTGGGCGACAGTGTTCATCACATTCACGAGAACACTGTCACGTTTGCGAAGGGTATAGGCTTCCAAGCTTTCGTGTTCGCGAGACCTTGTTCGCGTTCGCGTAGGTTACCCCCCTGGCCTTCGCGTTTGCGAGACATTGCTCGCGTTCGCGATGAAGGAACGACCAATCCTCTCCCAGGTCCCCAAAGTGCTTCGCGTTCGTGATGAGTCGGTCGCGTTCGCGAAGGGTAAATCCCCCATCACCTCGCGTTCGCGAAGAAGAGATTTTCTGCCTCACTAGTTTACTCTTCGCGTTCGCGAGAGGACCTTCGCGAACGCGAAGAAGGACATGCCAAAACACCATAATCTGCAGAAAACCATATTTTCCAAAGTCCAAAACATCCCGTGGCCTATCCAAAACCCACCCGAGCCCTCGGGGCTCCTAACCAAGCATGCACACAAGTCTAAAAATACCATACAAACTTGCTTGCATGATCAAATCACCAAAATAATACCTAGAACTACGAATTTAGCACCAAATCAAATGAAATTCTCAAGAACACTTTAAAATTTTTAACTTCTCAATTAGACGTGTGAATCACGTCAAATCAACTCTGTTTCTTACCAAATTTCACAAACAAGTCTTAAATATTATAATGAACATGTACCGAGCTCCGAAACCAAAATATGGACCCGGTACTAACAATGCCAAACATCACTCAATTCTTAAAAATAAATAATTTTTAGACTTTTAATTTTCATCAAAATTGATAACTCGAGCTAGGGACCTCCGAATTCGATTCCGGGCATATTCCCAGGTCCCATAGTTTAATACGGACCCATCGAGATCGTCAAAATACGGATCCGGACCCGTTTACCAAAAATATTGACCGAAGTCAACTAAAATCAACTTTTAAGGCAAAAATTCTTATTTTCATCAATTTTTAACATAAAAGTTTTTCGGAAACACGCTCGGACTGTGCATGCAAATTGAGGAGGGTAATAATGAGATTTTTAAGGCTTAAGGGCGCAGAATTGAGTTTTAAACATAAGATGACCTTTTGGGTCATCACAAAACTAGTTTGGAGATTTCTCTGCAATCAAAAACTAGCTATATGACTAATGAGGTTTGGAAAGTCTTTAATTTACATGGAAGTTCAAGAAACAAATTAAAATATTCTTTCCAGGTGCTCTGTTGTGTGATGGAAAGAAACATCCCTAAGCGCACTTGATAAATTTATTAATTTTACCGTCCCAATCCAAGATTTATATATTAAGTGGAGTGGAGAAAAGTGAGAAAAGTTTTAGTGAATTCAATAATCAAGATTCCTTTGGTTATCTCCTTAAACTAACAAGATTTTGAAGGTGGGAACGTGTTTAGTTTTTAGTTTCTCTGTTCTACTTAAGTTGCTTCCTTTTCTCTATGTTATTTTTCAATCTCATTTTTATACAAATGTCTGTTTTCCAATCTTTTGAATTGAATATATTTTGTAAAGGCTGTTAAAAATTGTCGAGATCCAACACCAAGTGAGATACATTTGCATGTCCATGCACATGGTAATGATGAAAAATTATTTGTTATTGAGAAATCCCGAATCGTACATGTAAGTCAACTTTTTAAATAATTTTATTGACTTTACTTTCATATCTTTTTTTATTTTGTAAATTGAATACTCAATATTCTTTAATGTTTCAATTTCACTAATTATTAACTCTTCTATAGAAAAAATATTAGAAAATATTACGGCAACAAATACAGTGTCAATCTGATATTGATTAGTGTAAAGCATATTACGAAGTTGCGGGAGGAGGAAAGAAAAGAAGAGTATATGGTCTTGGATCTCAAGCAAAATGCTACTACGAGCCGAATCTACGTGACTCCTTTGGATTTGATGCAACATCCTCAGCAACACCTTCAAAATGCTCAATCAACACTGATAGGGAATTTAGATGAGTTAGTGACATGATTAATTCTTGCACTGACAGATCATATAGTTCCTGTAATTGTTGAGCGGGTACGCGAATTAGTTTCTTTACCCTCGCATCAGCCAAATATTGATCTTACCAACCACCCATCAAATGTGGCACTTCCTACCTCTTCTACTGCTGCTAACATTGATGAGGGAATTTTGTACGTGACTCTCTAGCCTCGCATAGTTAGCCTATTTTGTTTAGACTTTATTGTTGGTGCTTGTGGATATTTTGTACTTAACGATACAGTTATATGCATTATGCTATAGATTTTGGACCTTGTTGAATGTAATTTATATTAATATCAGTCACTTTTAATTAAGTGTATTTAATCGCGTTTATGTAATATGCTTGAACAGGGTAAATTTAAAATAATAAATAAATAAAACAATTTAAAAAAAATACCGACAGTTATTTTTCGTAGCTACAATTAACAAATTAAATTAAATCTTGTGATGGATTGACGACAAAAGATTTTAATCGCTAAAAGCAGGAAAAACTAGCGACGGATTCTTTCGTTGCTAATAAGAACAAACGACGAATTTTGTTATGAATTGTGGCGACAAAATTAGTCAACATAGCGACGAAACCAACCAAAATAGTGACAGTTTTTTCGGTCGCTAAACTTTGCTACGAGTATATTGCGTCGCTAATCCGTCGCTATATTTGCGACGATTTGGTATTTTTCATCACTATGATCTTAGCTACGAGCATTTTAGAGACCAACTTAAATCCGTCGCTAATGCGTCGCTAAACTGTTTTAGTGACGGAAAGAACATGTTTAGTGACGGAATACGTCCGTCGCTAAACGCTGTTTTTTTTTGTAGTAAATATAATTTTAGCGACGGAAAGAACATGTTTAGCGATGGAATACGTCTGTCACTAAACGCTGTTTTTTTTTTGTAGTGAATATACTACCTCCTTTTAACTTTCAATATCTTGTTACTATGTTCTTATATCATTTGAAACTTCACTTGGTTTGAGGGTGACCGAACTCAAGGGCCAAGGCTATT
>AWOL01S0009591.1:11251-70721 GCA_000715115.1 Nicotiana otophora | reverse complement strand
CATCTCAAAGATAATCTCTTCTTGGATTTACGTCGACTAACTTACGGAATGATCTAAGGTATGTGAATTTGGGTTGTAACAATAAATCCCCTGGTGTAGATGTGTATAATACGTATTTCTTCAAAAAGACATGAAATATAGTCAGAACAGATGTTTGTGAGGCAATCAAGAACTTCTTTACTACGGGGAGACTATACAGGGGCATAAATTGCACAACCATTAACCTTATCTCTAAGACAACATGTCCAAATTCAGTGAAAGATTTCTGACCTATTGCATATTGTAGCGTGCTTTACAAGATAATTGCAAAGATCCTGGCAGTAAGGATCAAGCAGATCATAGGGGACATTATCTGTGATGCCCAATCTGGGTTCATCCCTGGAAGAAAAGTAGCAAATAACATCCTAATGGCATATGAACTCGTCAGATCTTATACTAGGAAGAACATATCTCCTAGGTGTATGATAAAAATAAACTAGAAAAAAGCCTACGATTCAGTAGAATGGATATTCCTGGAGCAGGTCATGGAGAAGCTAAATTTCCTAGAAGATTCATTCTCTGGGTGCTAGAATGTGTTAGAACAGTAAACTATTCTGTCTTGATTAATGGAGAACCTACTGATCTCTTTGATGCTACAAGAGGCTTAAGAAAAGGTGACCCAATGTCACCATTCTTATTTTCCATAGTTATGGAGTACTTAAGCAGAAATCTCAATAGGTTAAAAGAAGATAGAGCTTTTAGATACCATCCCAGATGTGCTAAACTAGGAGTTACTCATCTATGCTTTGCAGATGACTTGCTCATGTTTGCCAAAGGGGAAGTATCATCGGTATCTAAAATTCATAAATCCTTCATGGATTTTTCTAATGCTTCTGGATTACAAGCCAACTTGGACAAAAGTTTAGTTTATTTTGGAGGTGTCTCTCAAACCTCTAGAGATCTGATACTACAAAACCTTGGTTATGTGTCAGGCGAACTTCCTTTTAAGTACCTGGGAATCCCCCTCTCCACAATAAAGCTTTCTCTAATTCAGTGGCAACCATTAATCAACAAAATGGTGGCAAAACTTTCATCTTGGACCGCTAAGAAGCTGTCATATACAGGAAGGATTCAGCTAGTAAAATCAGTGCTATTTGGCATACAATCCTATTGGGCTCAAATGTTCCAATTTAAACAAGACCCTACTAGACACGGCTTGTAAACTCCCTAGGAAAGAACTGCTCTGATACCAAGTTTGTCACACCCCGAACCTAGGGGGCGAGACCAGCACCTGATGCCTCACTTAACCGAGTGTACCAACTTGAGACTGAGGGACTCTGAACATACAGTCATACTTTGGCCATAGGGCCACATTGCAAGACAATTTGTGAAACAAAGTATAAAACTGAACAAAAACTAGCTCTAACTAAACATCAATATAAAGCTGGGCCTACAAGGCCTTCATAACTACTACAGCTAACAAACCAACAAGAATCTACATACAAGGCCTACAAGCCCAACATACTGCACTGACTGATAGGATATGTCTACATGCCTCTACTGATGGATGTACTGTGATTGGAACAGGGCCCCAACCTACCCATAATATATATACATATATACACAATATTTACTCAAAACCCTAGATCCGGCAACTCCGAAGGACGTGGAGCTTACCGATCAAGCTGAACACGGACAACACCTATAGAGGAGGTCTGCCAGTCTATCTATCCGAACCTGCATGCATGAAATGCAGCATCCCCAGGAAAGGGACGTCATACAAAATAATGCACCGAGTATGTAAGGCATTAAAATAACTGAAAGCTAAAACTGACTCAACTCTCTCAATATAGTAAGTAAAATAGTTGTTCGGCCTTATAAGGCTCGGTAGTGTAACTGCTTGGCCGTAGTAGGCTCGCTCATAGGCACTCAGCCATACTAGGCTCAGTATCTCGACCATTCTGGGCTCGCTCATAGGCGCTCGTCCATAGTAGGCTCGGTATATAACTTATCATCTGATTAGAGGTTGCCCAATAGGGGCCTGCCCATCGATTATAGCTCGATGGTGGTAAAAATACTGTAATACTGTCTATCTATCTATCTATATATATATATATATATATATATATATATATATATATATATACACACACACACCGTCTACTCTCTTTACTGAAAGAAGACAATACTTAACTATAAAGTCCCGATAAGGGAGAATATGATAACATATGAGATTAGGATAATGTACATAAATTTCGAAATATGAACTTCTCTTTATGTCTCGTTATCAAACACATGTAGTTATTGGATCATGCCAAAATGAAGGAAAGGTTTAGCCTTAACATACCTTATCACAATCTTTCCAATAACCACGTTGAACTCATATCTTTGCACCTTAATCTACAACAACTATAATAATACTATCATTAAGTTACGAAAGGTGCAACTATCGCATAACGAACGACAAGCTTATTTTATATTAAAACGGGCAGCATCTCCCCTATAATCTTTATTTCTTCCCAATTCGAGATAATACTAACAACACAAGAACACAACAATAAAAACATATATACATTATTTTCCAACCTTATATACACCAAAACATACTACACAATAGCCCAATGCACCCGAATCTCTTCATATACAAAACGACCACCGTAGTAGTGTCAAACAACCCGAACATGTTATGACAAACGACCAGCCCATCACCCTACATTTATGTGGTGTTTCTCCAAACCATTTATCCTCCAAACCTCCCTAAAACAGTAGCAAAACATGCAATCCAATAGCAACACCAAACAGCAACAACACAGTCCACTACAAGTTGAATAACTCGAACTCACAGCTTCCGATCATCGTCCCGTGAGTTCTTACAATTATAGAACGACTTTCCATACATTTCCAGCAGAAAAAATGGATTAAAGAGAGCAGTAAACTTACCTTATTTTTTGAATATCTCAGCTCCTATCTTGGTTCTTCAAACCCTAGGGTTTCCTCCAACTATAACTTGAAAAGAAGAGAAAATCAATTAGGGTTTGTGTTCAATTTTTGAGAGAATTTTTGCAGGGGCTTATCTCTGGTTATTTTGCTATATAATGAGTGTTATATTTGCAGGAGATAAGCCCTTAAAAGTTCTCTTTGGAGGACCTGGTATAGCCCCTTTTTGGACATATTTAGTCCTCTCATTTAAGCAAGTAGGTGACACACCTACTTGTCACCTAATAGTCTGCACAATCTCGCCAACACACATATATCTCTCTACTACGATGTCTTATCAACAAACGGTTTAATGAGTTAGAAAATAAACTCATATATCTTCAATTTGATTAGTGGATCACCCCGAAACTCTAAGTATATTGGGGGATAATCGCAGAGATATTTGACCCAAATTTCAGTAAAACTTATGAACGTAACTTGTGATGACTTTCATCGACTTTTGTTCCACAACTCGCTTGACCACAAAACATAACACATGGCTATTATAAGACTAAATTAAATTGTAACAAAAACCTCTTATCATGTTAAGAACCCTAGTGTCACCCCAAAGGTATGGGTTATAACATTCCCAACTTGTCGACTTTCGATGAAATATTATTTTCTTCAATTCCTTTAGCTTCTGAACCTTCCAACCCTCTTTGTACTTGTTGTTCATGATATTCAATATTTGTAACCTCCTAGGTAACATGAGTAACTTACTTTATATACTTTCAAATATGATCTCATTTTTGGTCTCACATTAGTTTGCTTACGATGCACTTTTACGTACGAAAATATGGGGTGTAACACGTTTACATTGTATAGTGGACCTAGGCTCACTTCACATTGTCTTTTGTTATCCAAATGTCTATCAAATATGGATAGGCAATTGGAAATTAACTATATGTCTAACTTCACATAGGCTTCAGGATACTTTTGATTGTTATGCTGGGACAATCAATTGGTATTCCACTATAGGTTTGGAGGTAGGGTTCATCTCCCCCTCCTTTTTTGTACTTTACTTCATTTATATATATAAAAAATACTAGGCACAATGCCTAGTGGATTTGACTAAAAACGACCTCGAAGAATTAGTGGCGAGGCTAGATACTTACGAATACATACCACAAAAGTGTAGTAGCCAAATTTAACAATTGAACAATGAAGAATATCATGAATGACAAGAGTCACAAAGATCAATGGATAAGAATGTTTTTATAGCACAGAAATAACCCCACCACTGCTCAGATATGTTAATAAAAGACAACATGCTCAAATAATATTTTACGGTGAAACAAATACTCCAAAACGAGTCAATAATAAGAATGCATGCTTAACCAGTATAAGATCCATGTACCTCAATACACAATCAATGCCTCACATAACCCGATACAAAATCGATGTACCGACCCGGTACAAAATGAATATACCAACCACACTCAAAGGGCCCAAAGTAACTTGGGTTATCACCCGACTCCGGAGGAACAGATCCAAATCCAAGCCCAAGAAGGGTATAATGGCATATCTCATAAATCAATATCTGATTATCATGTACACCAATGTGCCATATCTATGTCTCACCAGCACAGTTACGCTTCATGCCAAATTCCTCAGTCCAAATCATGTATTCATTATTGGAAATGTATGTATATGCTCGGATCGAAGGCGAGGAATGCAGACGAGTAAAACTATTGAAGCCTACTGCAGAATTTATATTTGGTCAGGTACTAACAATATCACAAAAAGGGCTTTGGTTTCTTAGTAGAGGGTTTGTATCCCTAAATGTACATGGGGATTCAATCTCATCAATTTAAAAATGCGGAATAAAGCAGCACTTGCAAAAGACTTTTGAGACTTGGCTCATAAAGCAGATAAGCTTTGGATAAAATGGGTGCATGCTTACTACATAAAAGTACAGCAGATGGCTAGTTTTAAGGTGCCATAACAAGGAAGTTGTATGTTAATGAAAATCATTGAAGCAAGGAGCATAATAGAGGATGACATGAATATCACTAGAAAAGGGCAAAGTGTGATAAGAAGAATCTATTTGCAGCTTATTAATAATCCCACTAGGGTGAACTGGAAGTGTCTTATGTTTAGAAATGAAGTGAGACACAAAGCCACATTCACAATGTGGCTCCACTTGCAAGATAGACTTCTCACTAGTGAAATACTATCCAAATGGGGTATACTAGTTGATGTAGGGTGTGCTTTCTGTCAAGAACGAGTTGAATCTAGAAGCCACCTCTTCTACGAATGTGATTTTGCGAGGAATATATGGTGCAGAGTCATGAGTTGGCTTCAAAGACAGAGATACACGGCTAAAAGTTGGGATAAACATTTAAAGTGGTCTATCCAGAATGGCAAAGGTAGGTCACAAGAAGCTAAGATGTTCAAACTCGTATATGCGGAAACTGTTCATGCTATTTGGTTGGAAAGGAACCAGAGGATATTCGAAAAGGAATACAAAGAAGGAGAAAGGTTAGCAAGAGAAATTGCCTATATCTGCAATATTAGAGCCTCGGAAGACATAAGAAAACTTCTCCAACTTTGTATTTTCTGATTTTTCCGTTGGTATTTGAGGAATTAGACCTGATAGTTAGAATTAAGTCACCAGTGATACACTAACAGAGAAGTAGGTAGAAAGTATAGAAAGATAGTCTAATATACAACACTAAGAGCAATCCTCCTCTACTAGAAATTTTGGTATTTAGCCTTGTTAGTTTTCTTTTGGACAGTTAGCTATGTTGTAGCTAAACTGTGGCTTTGTAAAGTTACACATTGGTGATTAATAAAATTCTTAGTTACCAAAAAATAAAAGTTACCATATATAATTGTTATTTTGGTTAAGCCAGTTGGCAAGCTAATAATTGTCAATAATATATGGTAACTTTATTCTATATTTGGCTGTGTTAGTCAAGTTAAAATATAAATTAAATTTATCTTTTGGTATCATACTTAATTCAGTTAATGATCATATACAATCATGTTAGAAACATTTGTTATCTTTTTAAATTATTTAAATACTACTCCGTCTCTGGCAAAAAAAAAAAATAATAAAACTACTCCATATAACTATAAAACTCTTTCACATCTAAAGCCATATAATTAAATCTTTTTAAAATACTATATCTAGATTTGAATAAAGGGAATTTCTTATAAAAGAAATATAATGTATATTGTACACGTCTATGTTTATCAAGATAATAAAAAAGAGTTTAAAAATCAAATAAAAGCTTACTTACATATATAATGAAGTAAACCTACATGCTGGAGAAAGAAACATCATAACAATTAGTCAATATTCAAAAAAAGTTATTTTTTTCTTTTTAAAGAATGTTTGCTTGACGAGTCAATTTTATAACGACTTGGTCAGTCGTTTTGAGAGTTGTAGCCCCATTCCCCCATTTACTGCTCAATATATACTTTACAGTTGTTATATGACTTGTCGGGGTGATTAGTTGGGTCCGGTGAGTTTTTAGGAATGAATTAGAACGCTTAGTTCCAAGGTTTAAAGTTTAAGTTGAATTAGTGACCGGATGTCGACTTATATGTAAACAACCCCGGAATAGAGTTTTGATGATTCCAATAGCTCTATATGGTGATTTTGGACTTAGGAGCGTGTCCGAAAAACTATTTTGAAGTCCGTAGTGGAATTTGGCTTGAAATGGCGAAAGTTGAATTTTTGAGAAGTTTGACCGGGGAGTTGACTTTTTGATATCGAGGACGAAATCCAATTCTGAAAATTTTCATAGCTCATTTTATGTCATTTTATGACTTGTGTGCAAAATTTGAGGTCAATCGCACTTGATTTGATATGTTTCGGCATCAAATGTAGAAGTTGGAAATTCTTAAGTTCCTTAAGCTTGAATTGTGATTTTAGCGTTGTTTTATGTGATTTGAGGTTTCAACTAAGTTCGTGTGATGTTTTAGGACTTGTTGGTGTATTTGGTTGAGGTCCCGAGGGCCTCGAGTGAGTTTCGGATGATTAACGGATTAAAATTTGGACTTAAACAGCAGCAGGAACTTTTCTGCTGGAAATCGGGGCTGGAAATCGAAGCTGGAAATGAGGGCTGGATATCGGCGGCTGGAAATCGGGGCTGAAAAACGGGGGCTGGAAATCAGGGCAGGAAATTGGGGGCATGAAATCGAGGGCAACGCCTGGACAGAAACTTTAAGTTATAAACAGGGGACTTCGTCCCATTTTTTATTTTTGACAATTTGGACTTTGGGGAGAGGCTATTGTTTAGAGATGTTCAAGGAAAAACATCGGGGTAAGTGATTCTAATTCGGATTTGGTCAATATACACGAATATATCATTGTTTTCATCATTTAATTAGTGTTTTGAGATGGAAATTTGGGGAAGATTGTAGAAATTTCATAAAACGAATTTTTGAGATTTTGATGTCGATTCGGAGTCGAATTTGAGTGAAACTGGTATGGTTGGACTCGTAATTAAATGGGTTATCGGATTTTGTGAGTTTCGTTAGATTCCTAGATGTGGTCCCCACATGCGATATTTGGGTTAAATTTCGAATTTTGTTAGAAATATTATATTTTCTTATGAAATTTATTTCTATAATTTATATTGATTGAATCGAATTAATTATGATTAGATTCGAGCCAATCAGAGATGGAAAATCGAGGAAAAGGCATGCTACTTGACTAATTTAGTGTGGTTTGAGGTAAGTGACTTGTCTAACCTTGTGTGAGGGAAATTCCCCTTAGGATTGGTATTGATATGAAAATATTGATGTGTTGAAAGTCGTGTACACGAGGTGACGAGTGTGTTCACAGGCTAAATGTGGAAGATTATGTCTTTAAATTGTGTAGAGCACTGTTGCATATTAATTAAATTATTTTATTCTATTATATTCATCATCATTAATATATTTTCGTATTTTAAATTTGTGTGACTTGTTCCTGCTAAGTGTTTTACCTATTTAGTTGAAACTATGTTCCTTTTGTTCCGTGCATTATTTGAAGGTTGGATTTCTTGATTTAAATATTATTAAAAATGAAGTAAATGTAAATTTGTAAAATATTATTTTTGCTGAATATTTTGTGAAGGTTTTTGTATTCATTGTGATTGAGCCGTGAGCTCCGTATTGCGGAATCAATGAATATTATTTTGCTGAATATTTTGTGAGACTTTGTACTCATTGTGATTGAGCCGTGAGCTCCGTATTGCGGAATCAATGAATATTATTTTGCTGAATATTTTGTGAGACTTTGTACTCATTGTGATTGAGCCGTGAGCTCCGTATTGCGGAATCAATGAATATTATTTTGCTGAATATTTTGTGAGACTTTGTACTCATTGTGATTGAGCCGTGAGCTCCTTATTGTGGGAGATATTCTTGTTGTTGATTTATTTTTGGAAAGTTAAAATATTTGGGCACTTGAGGTACAAATTGAGATATATTGTGATATTGATACGCATGCGGTGGTATAAAGTCTGGGTGTTGAAACGCATGTGGTGAGATAAAGGTAGCTTGATACGCGTGTCTAGTAGGGGAACTACTAGAAGTCATGCGGTGTGATAAGGGTGGCTAAAACACAGGATACTATTTCGGAAAAATATTTTCTTTAAAATTAAATATGAAGGCTCCTGCGGTAATATAAGAAAATGAGATATTGTGAATTTACTTATGATTTGGGACTACGAGGTGGTACCTCGGGAGTGCCCTTGTTGATAATTCTTTATGGTTGCATATGCCTTTGGTTATTTTGGTAATTTTCCTTAAAGTTGTAAATTTCTGTTTTTCCTTCCGCGAGGTATTGTTTGCCCTTATTATATGTAGTTAAATTATGACATACTACTTACTTGATTCATCCCCATTGCCAATATTATTATTATATTGTTAAATTGTTCACCCTGTCTTTTAATATTTCTAATAGGGCCTTGACCTGACCTCGTCACTACTCTATAGAGGTTAGGCTTGGCACTTATTGAGTACCGCTATGGTATACTCATACTATACTTCTGCACATATTTTTCTGCAGATCCATGTACTTCCTATCAAACCAGGCATCAGTGAATTAGACTGTATAGAGAGACTTCAAGGTACATCTGCCAGCGTCCGCAAACCCCGGGACTCTAATGTATTGAGACACTGAGGATAAATTCTTAGAAGCTTGTTATTTATTCCTACCGGATTTTGGGAGTTGAAATTGTTAAATTGCAGTTCTTATTTATTCGACTGTTAAGGATTAAATTTCAATTTATATTCACTTATATTCCACATTGATGGGCTTACCTAGTCTTAGAGACTAGGTGCCATCACGACATCCTACGGAGGTCGCGACAAGTTAGTATCAGAGCTCTAGGTTCATAGGTTTTATGAGTCACAAGTAGGTTTAGTAGATTCTCGTGGATCGGTACAGAGACGTTTGTACTTATCTTCGGGAGGCTATGTAACGGTTAGGAAAATGTTCACTTCTTTGATTCTTTATTGTGCGCATTTGTTAACTTCGAAGTTCTAAACCATTGGCTTTCTATTCTCTCACAGATGGTGAGGACACGCACAACTGGATTCGATGATCAGACACTTGCACCCCCTGTTGGAGCTGCAAGAGGCCGAGGCCAGGGCATAGGCTGAGGAAGACCACGTGGTGCAACCAGAGCACCAGCACAAGCTGTTGCAGAGGAACCACCGGTAGCTCCAGTTGGAGAACAGGCACCTGAGACGTCGTGTTTTTGATCATGTTTAGCACTCTAGCTCAGGCAGGGTTAATTCCACTTGCCCCTGCCGTATCTCAGGCCGGGGGAGAAGCATAGACTCCCGATGCCCGTACCTCAGAGCCACGGTCCCAAGTTGACCATTCTCTAAAGGTTATACTAGTCCACCCAGTTGTCCTAGTTCAGCCCGAGGCTAGGGCAACAATTTCAGAGGGGGGTCAACTCAGGATCGAGAGGTACAAGAAGTACAACCCTCCCACTTTCAGCGGTTTAGCTTCAGAGGATGCTCAGGGTTTTCTTGAGGAATGTCATTGTATCCTCCATGCTATGGGTATTTTGGATTCCAATGGGGTTTTTTTCATGGCATTCCAGCTTAGAGGAGCGACCTACCAGTGGTGGCAGGCATATGAGTTGGATAGTCCGACTGAGGCAACATCACTCATTTGGACTCAATTTTTAGATATGTTCTTGAGGGAGTATGTTCCTCAGAGTCTTAGAGATGCATGGCGCGCAGAGTTTGAGCAGTTGCGTCAGGGTTCTATGACCGTGTCAGAGTATGCAGTCTGATCCAGTGATTTGGCTAGGTATGCACCAGCCTTGGTTGCTACTGTTCGAGAGCGGGTTCGCCGATTTATTGAGGGGCTCCACCCTAGTATCAGATTCAGTATGGCCTGAGAACTGGAGATGGACATCATATACCAACACGTGGTGTCAATTGCTAGGAGATTGGAGGGTATGCGGACTCAGGAGAGGCTATGTGAGTCATCCTATTCATTCAGCACTTCCAGCGTCCAGCGGTATTACGGCTACTCCCAGACCTCAGGTTCTATATTATGCACTGCAAGTGTCTACTATATCTCCTGTACGGGGTGCTTTCAGTGGTCAGTCTAGCCGACCAGGCTCGAGCCAGTCTTAGCAGGCACGTCCGACGAGAGCTAGTTTTGAGTTTGGTGACACTCGTCATATAATGAGGGATTGCCTTAAACTTAGGAAGGGTACACCTATGCATATTTCTCAGGCCCCACCCATCCCACAGAGCCCTCGGAGTTCTCAGGCCATGATCACTACACCAATTGCTACTCCACATGCACAGCCAGTTAGAGGTGGAGGTCGGACAGGTAGAGGTCGCCCTAGAGGGGGAGGCCACGCTAAATATTATGCTTTTCCAGCTACGATGGAGGCAGTTGCATTCGATTCTATTATCACAGGTATTGTTCTGGTATGTCATAAAGATGCATTGGTCTTATTTGATCGAGGCTCCACTTATTCGTATGTGTCATCTTATTTTGCCCCGTATTTGGGCGTATCCCGTGATTCTTTGAGTTTTTCTGTTTATGTATCTACACCCGTGAGTGAATCTATTATTGTTGACCGCGTATATCAGCCATGTTTGATTGTTATCAGTGGTTTTGAGACCAGAGCTAATTTATTATTACTCAGTATGGTTGATTTCGATATTATTTTGGGCATGAACTGGTTGTCGCTCTATCACACTATCCTTGATTGTCATGTCGAGACGGTGACGTTGGCTATGCCAGGTCTAGCGCAGCTAAAGTGGAGAAGTACCTTGGATCATGTTCCTAGCATGGTTGTTTCATTTCTTAAGGCTCAACGAATGGTTGAGAAGGGGTGTGATGCGTATATTGCCTATGTGAGAGATGTTAGTGTTGATACTCCTACCGTGGAGTCAGTTCCTATAGTAAGGTATTTTCCTGATGTATTTCCAGCGTATCTTCCAGGTATGCCACCCGACAGGGATATTGACTTTGGCATTGATTTGTTACCGGGCACTCAGTCCATTTCTATTCCACCATATCGTATGGTCCCATCAGAATTGAAGGAATTAAAGGAGCAGTTACATGAGCTGCTTGATAAGGTTTTTGTTCGGCCTAGTGTATCGTCTTGGGGTGCTCCTGCCTTATTTGTGAAGAAGAAGGATGGCTATATGCGGATGTGTATTGATTACATCCAGCTGAACAAGGTTACAGTGAAGAACAGGTATCCATTGCCACGTATTGATGACCTATTTGATCAGCTTCAGGATGCTAGAATGTTCTCTAAGATCGACTTGTGTGTTCAGGCTATCATCAATTGAAGATTTAGGAACTAGATATCCCAAAGACTACCTTTAGGACTAAGTATGGTCATTATGAGTTCCTTGTAATGTCATTTGGGCTAACTAACGCCCCAGCAGCATTTATGCATTTAATGAACAGTGTATTTCAGCCCTATCTTGATTCTTTCATCATTGTGTTTATTGACGATATTCTGGTGTATTCCCGGAGCTGGGAGGATCATGAATAACACCTAAGGACTATGCTTCAGACCTTAAGAGAAAAGAAGTTGTATGCAAAAATTTAAAGTGTGAATTCTGACTTGATTCAGTAGGATTTTTGGGTCACGTGATAACAAACAAGGGGATCCAGGTAGATCGGAAGAAAATTGAAGCAGTGTAGAGTTGGCCTAGACCATCATCAGCTACTGAGATCCGAAGTTTTCTTGGCTTGGCAGGGTATTATCACCGATTTGTAGAGGGTTTCTCTTCTATTGCTGCACCTATGACCAAATTGACTCAGAAGGGTGCTCCATTCAGGTGGACCTAGGAATGTGAGGAGTTCTTTCAAAAGCTCAAGATAGCTTTGACTACAACCCCTGTATTGATATTTCCTACATGTTCAGGGTCTTATACTGTGTATTGTGATACGTCGCGTATTGGTCTTGGCACAGTGTTAATGCAAGACGGTAGAGTAATTGCCTATGTGTCCAGACAGTTAAAGGTACATGGGAAACATCATCCAATCTACGACCTTGAGTTAGCAGCTATTATTCATTCCTTGAAGATTTGGCGGCATTATTTGTACGGTGTCCATTGTGAGGTTTATACCGATCATCAAAGTCTACAACATTTGTTTAAACAGAAGGATCTTAACTTGCGGCATCGTAGGTGGTTGGAGTTGCTTAAGGATTATGATATTACCATTCTTTATCATCCCGGAAAGGCCAATATGGGGTAGATGCCTTTAGTCGTAAGGCGGATAATTTGGGCATCTTAGCATATTTACTGGTAGCAGAGAGGCCTTTAGCCTTGGATGTTCAGGCATTGGCCAACCAGTTTGTTAGATTGGATGTTTCTGAGTCGAGTCGAGTTTTGGCTTGTGTGGTTTCTCAGTCTTCTCTGTATGATCGTTTCAGGAAGCGTCAGTATGATGACCCCCATCTGCTTGTCCTTAAGGACGTTGTTCAGCACGGTGATGCCAAAGGAGTCACTATTGGAGATGACGGTGTATTGCGGATGTAGTATAGGCTATGTGTGCCTAATGCAGATGGTTTGCGTTAGTTGATTCTCCATGAGGCTCACAGTTCGCGGTACTCTATTCATACAGGTGCCACAAAGATGTATCAGGATTTGAGGTAGCACTATTGGTGGAGGCGGATGAAGAAAGACATAGTGAAGTATGTCTCCCGGTGCCTAAATTGTCAACAGGTGAAATATGAGCATTAACGACTGGGTGGATTGCTTCAGAGGTTAGATATTCCATAATAGAAATGGGAGTGGATCACTATGGATTTCGTTGTTGGGATCCCACGGACTCAAAGGAAGTTCGATGCAGTTTGGGTGATTGTGGATAGATTGACCAAGTCAGCTCATTTCATTCCTGTGGTTACTACTTACTCTTAGGAGCAGCTGGCTCAGGTTTACATTCGCGAGATTGTTAGGCTTCATGGCGTACCGGTGTCTATCATCTTTGATTAAGGTACGCAGTTAACATCATGGTTCTAGAGAGTCGTATAGCTAGAGTTAGGTACTCGGGTAGAGTTGAGTACAACATTTCACCCTCAGGCGGGCGGGCGGGCCGAGCGCACTATTTAGATACTGGAGGATATGCTTCGTGCTTGTGTGATAGATTTTGGGGGTGCTTGGGATCAGTTCTTGCCACTTGTGGAGTTTGCTTACAACAACAGTTATCAGTCAAAAATTCAGATGGCGTCGTATGAGACCTTATATGGTAGGGGGTGCCGATCTCCAGTGGGTTGGTTAGAGCCGGGCGAAGCTAGACTATTGGGTACGGACTTGGTTCAAGATGCTTTGGAAAAGGTTAGATTGATTCAGGATCGTCTTCGTAAAGCCCAATCTAGACAAAAGAGTTATGCGGATCAGAAGATTCGTGATGTTGCATTCATGGTTGGTAAGCGGGTCTTGCTCCGGGTTTTGCCCATGAAGGGTGTTATGGTATTTGGAAAGAAGGGCAAATTGAGCCCTAAGAATATTGGGCCTTTTGAGATTCTTGAAAGAATTGGAGAAGTGGCTTATAGACTTGCACTACCACCTAATCTCTCTGCAGTTCATCCAGTGTTCCATGTTTCCATGCTCCGAAAGTATCATGACGATCCGTCTCATATGTTAGACTTCAGCTCAGCCCAGTTGGATAAGGATATATCTTACGCTGAGGAGCCTGTGGCCATTTTGGACAGACAGGTTAGAAAGCTAAGATCAAAGAGCATTGCTTCATTAAAAGTACAGTGGAGGGGTCATCCGGTTGAGAAGACAACTTGGGAGACCGAGCATGATATGCGTAGTTGTTATCCTCATCATTTCACAACTCCAGGTATATTTCTGAACTCGTTCGAGGATGAACGTTTGTATAAGAGGGGGAGGATGTAACGACCCGGCCAGTCATTTTGAGAGTTGTATCCCCATACCCCCATTTACTTCTCCATTTGTGCTTTACAGTTGTTATGTGACTTGCCGGGGTGATTAGTTAGGTCCGGTGAGGTTTTAAGAATGAAGTGGAACATGTAGTTCCAAGGTTAAAAGTTTAAGTTGAAATAGTGACCGGATATCGACTTATATATAAACTATCCCGGAATAGAGTTTTGATGATTCCAATAGCTCCATATGGTTATTTTGGACTTAGGAGCATGTCCGGAAAATTATTTGGAAGTCTATAGTGGAATTTGGCTTGAAATGGCGAAAGTTAAATTTTTGGAAAGTTTGATCGGGGAGTTGACTTTTTGATATCGGGGTCAAAATGCAGTTCTGAAAATATTCAAAGCTCTGTTATGTCATTTANCCGGAAGGATTTCAGAGTGAAATGAGACACTTATGTCATTTATGCGTTGTGTTATGTCTGGAAATTTGAATAGTTCTGTTATGTCATTTATGAGTTGTGTTATGTCTGGAAATTTGAATAGTTCTGTTATGTCATTTATGAGTTGTGTGCAAAATTTGAGGTCAATCAGACTTGATTTGATAGGTTTCGGCATCGAATGTAGAAGTTGAAAATTCTTAAGTTCATTAAGCTTGAATTGGGGTATAATTCGTGGTTTAAGCGTTGTTTTATTTGATTTGAAGTTTCAACTAAGTTTATATGATGTTTTAGGACTTGTTGGTATATTTGGTTGAGGTCCCGAGGGCCTCGGGTGAGTTGCGGATGGTTAACAGATCAAACGTTGGACTTAAACAGCTACTGGAATTTGTTTGCTGGAAATCGGGGCTCGAAATCAAGGCTGGAAATCGAGGATGGAAATCGGGGGCTGGAAATCAGGGCAAGAAATCAGGGGCAGGAAATCGAGAGCAGCGCTTGACAGAAACTTTAAGTTATAAACAGGGGACTTCGTCCCATTTTCCTTTTTTGACAAATTGGAGCTTGCGGAGATGCGATATTTGAGAGATTTTCAAGCAAAAACATTGGGGTAAGTGTGATGACCCAAAAGGTCATCTTTAAATGAATAATTAGTTCTGTGTTCTGAGACCTCAAAAAGCACTATTTAAGTGTGATAACCCAAGTACGAGCACAGGTCGGTGATAGGCCCGTCATGTCTTCTGAAGCCTTAATGAGACTGGATAAGTTTATTAAGCTCTTTCCAGTTCACTTCAGTGGTACACCTTCTGAGGATACACAGGATTATCTAGACCGCTGCCATGAGGTGCTGCGGAACATGGGTATAATTGAGACCAATGGGGTCGATTTTGTTGTATTACAGATGACGGGTTCCGCCAAAAGGTGGTGGAGAGATTATGCATCGACCAGACAAGTTGGATCGCCGCCATTGACCTGGGAGAAGTTTTCACAGCTATTTCTAGAGAAGTTCCTCCCTATCACATTGAGAGAGGTTTACCGTACGCAATTTGAGCGTCTACAGCAGGGCAGTATGACTGTTACTCAGTATGAGTCCCGTTTTGTGAATTTAGCCCATCATGCTCTCCTTTTACTACCTACTAAGAGAGAGAGAGTGAGGAGTTTTATTAAGGGACTCACTCACCCTATCAGGCTTTAGATGGCCAAGGAGACCGAAAGTGAGATTTCCTTTCAGGCGGCTGCTAATGTCGCGAGGAGGATCGAGATGGTTCTTGCACAAGAGAGAGAGAAGAGGTCTGATAAGAGGCCTCGTCATTTCGGTGGTTTCAGTGGTGCCTCGTATGGAGGCAGGGGTAATTTTGGTAGGGGTCATCCTACTAAACCGTTTCATTCAACACTTCAGGCATCTCCCGGTGCTTCAGGGAGTCACGGTCCTATTATGCCTTACTCTAGGCAGCCAACATTTAGTGCACATTCAGCTCCTATCTATGCACCACCACTCTAGAGTCACTACAACGGTTATCTGGCCCGTTCGGGTTATCTTCAGCTTCAGCAGCCACGACATCAGGATAGGTGTTATGAGTGTGGGAACATTGGTCACACCAGGAGGTATTGCCCTAGGTTTTCGAGTAACAGATCTCGGCAAGATTCTCGTGCCATCATACCAGCACCGGTTGCTTTATCGCCTGCTCAGCCAGCTGGAGTTAGGGGTCAGGCAGCTAGAGGTGGAGGTCAGGCCATTAGAAGTGAAGGTCAGGTCGTTAGAGGTGGAGACCAGCCAGTTAGAGGCCGTCCTAGAGACGCAGTTCAAAGTGGTGGGGCCCAACTCCGATTTTTTATTTTTCCAACTAAGCCTGAGGCCGAGTCATCTGATATCGTGATCACATGTATTATTCCAGTTTGCCATAGAGATGCTTCAGTTCTATTTGATCCAGGATCTACTTATTCCTATGAGTCCTCCTATTTTGCTTCATATTTGGTTGTGCCTCGTGATTCTCTGAGTGCTTCTGTGTGTGTATCTACACTGGTGGGAGACTCTGTTACAGTAGACAATGTCTATCGTTCGTGTGTGGTTACTATTTGTAGTCTTGAGATTAGTGTGGATCTTCTACTTCTTAATATGGTAGATTTTAATATCATCTTGGGTATGGATTGGTTGTCACCTTATCATGCTATATTAGATTGTCATGCCAAGACAGTGACCCTAGACATGCCGGGGTTACCTAGGTTATAGTGGAAAGGAACTCTTGGTCATTCTACCAGCAGGGTTATTTCTTATATGAAGGCTCGGTGTATGGTCGAGAAAGGATGTCTAGCCTATTTGGCTTATATTCGAGATCTCAATGCGGATGTTCCTTCTATGGACTCAGTACTAGTTGTTCGTGAATTTCCAGAAGTATTTCCTACAGATATGTTGGGGATGCCACCCGACAGAGATATTGACTTATGTATTGATTTAGCTTCGGGCACTCAGCCCATTTCTATCCCACCATACCGTATGGCCCCGCCGGAGTTGAAAGAATTGAAGGAGCAATTACAAGACTTGCTTGATTAGGGATTCATTAGACCCGGTGTCTCGCCCTGGGGTGCACCAGTACTATTTGTAAAGAAGAAAGATGGATATATGCCGATGCATATAGATTATCGGCAGTTGAACAAGGCCACTATCAAAAACAAATATGTGTCGCCAAGAATTGATGACTTATTTGATCAGCTTCAGGGTGCCAAGGTATTTTCGAAGATCGATTTGAGGTCTGGTTATCATTAGTTGAAGATTAGGACATCTGATGTGTGATGACCCAAAATGTCATCTTTAAATTTAATAATTAATTATATGTTATGGAAAGTTGACTTTGGTCAATATTTTCAACAAACGGACTCGGATCAGCGTTTTGACAGTTTTGGTAGGTCCGTATCGTGATATGGGACTTGGGAATATGCCCAGAATCATATTTTGAGGTCCCTAGCCCGAGATATGGAATTTTGATAAAATATTAAAGGTTTTAAAAGCTTAAGTCAAATAGTGACCGGATGTCGAATTATATGCAAACGACCCCAGAATAGAATTTTAAAGATTCCAACAGCTCCGTATGGTGATTTTTGACTTAGGAGCGTGATCGGAATTTTATTTGAAAGTTCGTAGTGAAATTAGACTTGAAATGGCTAAAATAGGAATTTAACTTTGGAAGTTTGACCGAGGAGTTGACTTTTTGATATCGGGGTCAGAATACAGTTCCGAAAGTTTTTATAGCTCTGTTATGTCATTTACTTGTGTGCAAAATCTGAGGTCAATCGAACTTGATTTGATAGGTTTCAACATCGAATGTAGAAGTGGGAAATTCTTAAGTTTCATTAAGCTTGAATTGGGGTGTGAATTGTGATTTTAGCACTGTTTGATGTGATTTAAGGTTTCAAATAAGTTCATATGATGTTTAGGACTTGTTGGTGTATTGGGTTGAGGTCCCGAGGGCCTCAGGTGAGTTTTGGATGGTTAACGGATCAAAAGTGGGACTTAGGTGCTGCAATTTTTCTGCTGAAAATGATGACAAATCGGGCTTCCTGACAAATCGAGCTCCTTGACAAATCGGACTCCTTGACAAATCGAGCTCCCTGACTAATCGAGCTCCCTGACAAATCGAGCTCCTTGACAAATCGGACTCCTTGACAAATCGAGCTCCCTGACTAATCGAGCTCCCTGACAAATCGAGCTCCTTGACAAATCGGACTCCTTGACAAATCGAGCTCCCTGACTAATCGAGCTCCCTGACAAATCGAGCTCCTTGACAAATCGGACTCCTTGACAAATCGAGCTCCCTGACTAATCGAGCTCCCTGACAAATCGAGCTCCTTGACAAATCGGACTCCTTGACAAATCGAGCTCCCTGACTAATCGAGCTCCCTGACAAATCGAGCTCCTTGACAAATCGGACTCCTTGACAAATCGAGCTCCCTGACTAATCGAGCTCCCTGACAAATCGAGCTCCTTGACAAATCGGACTCCTTGACAAATCGAGCTCCCTGACTAATCGAGCTCCCTGACAAATCGAGCTCCTTGACAAATCGGACTCCTTGACAAATCGAGCTCCCTGACTAATCGAGCTCCCTGACAAATCAGGCTCCCAAACAATCGGGCTCACTGACAAATCGGACTCCCTGACAAATCGAGCTCCTTGACAAATCGGACTCCTTGACAAATCGAGCTCCCTGACAAATCGAGCTCCCTGACAAATCGGGCTCCCTGACAATCGGACTCACTGGCAAATAGGGCTCCCTGACAAATCGAGATCCCTGACAATTCGGGCTCCTTGACAAATATAGAAGTTGAAAAATCTTAAGTTTCATTAAGCTTGAATTAGGGTGTGAATTGTGATTTTAGCATTGATTGATGTGATTTGAGGTTTCAAATAAGTTCATATGATGTTTTAGGACTTGTTGGTGTATTGGGATGAGGTCCTGAGGGCCTCGGGTGAGTTTCGGATGGTTAACGGATCAAAAGTGGGACATAGGTGCTGCAATTTTTCTGCTGAAAATGATGACAAATCGGGCTTCCTGACAAATCGAGCTCCCTGACTAATCGAGCTCCCTGACAAATCAGGCTCCCAAACAATCGGGCTCACTGACAAATCGGACTCCCTGACAAATCGAGCTCCTTGACAAATCGGACTCCTTGACAAATCGAGCTCCCTGACAAATCGAGCTCCCTGACAAATCGGGCTCCCTGACAATCGGACTCACTGGCAAATAGGTCTCCCTGACAAATCGAGCTCCCTGACAATTCGGGCTCCTTGACAAATATAGAAGTTGAAAATTCTTAAGTTTCATTAAGCTTGAATTAGGGTGTGAATTGTGATTTTAGCATTGATTGATGTGATTTGAGGTTTCAAATAAGTTCATATGATGTTTTAGGACTTGTTGGTGTATTGGGATGAGGTCCTGAGGGCCTCGGGTGAGTTTCGGATGGTTAACGGATCAAAAGTGGGACTTAGCTGCTGTAATGTTTCTGCTGGAAATGCTGACAAATCGAGCTCCCTGACTAATCGAACTCCCCGTCAAATCGGGCTCCCTGACAATCGGGCTCACTGACAAATCGGACTCCCTGACAAATCGGACTCCCTGACAAATCGAGCTCCCTGACAAATAGAGCTCCCTCACAAATCGAGCTCCCTCACAAATCAGGCTCCCTGACAATCGGACTCAGTGACAAATCGGGCTCCCTAACAATCGAGCTCCCTGACAAATCGGGCTTCCTGATAAATCGAGCTCCCTGACAAATCGGGCTCCCTAACCAATTGAGCTCCCTGGCAATTCGGGCTCCCTAACAATCGGGCTCCCTGACCAAATCGGACTTTCTGACAAATAGGGCTCCCCGACAAATCGGGCTCCCTCACACATTTGGCTCCCTGGCAAAACGGGCTCCCTAACAGATCTGTAAGTTATAAAAACAGGGGACTTCATCCCGTTTGCCATTTTTGACGAATTGGAGTTTGAGGAGAGGCAATTTTGATATATTTTTCAAGGAAAAATATTGGGGTCAGTGATTCGAACTCGGATTTGGTCAATATACACGACTATATCATTGTTTTTACCACTTAATTAGTATTTTGAGATAGAAATTTTAGAAATCTCATAGAAACGAATTTTTGAGATTTCGGTGTCGATCAGGAGTCGGATTTGAGTGAAACTGGTATGGTTGGACTCGTAATTGAATAGGTTATAGGATTTAGTAAGTTTCGCCGGATTTCGATATGTGGGCCCCATGGGCATTTTTGAGCTAATTTCAGATTTTACTGAAAAGTATAATATTTTCTTATGAAATTGATTCCTATAATTTTTGTAGACTATCTCGAATTAATTATAACTAGATACGAGTCTATCAGAGTTGAAAAATTGAGAAAAAAGAATAATACTTGATTAAATTGGAGCAAGTCGAGGTAAGTGACTTGTCTAACCTTGTGTGGGGAAAATTTCCACTAGAATTGATATTGATGTAATTATTAAAATGTGTTGAAAGTCGTGTACATGAGATGACGAGTGTGTACACGGGCTAAATGTGAAAGATTATATTTTTAAATTGTGTAGATCATTGTTGTGCATTTATTAAATTACTTTATCTTGTTATATTCTTCATCATTGATCTGAGATATCTACTTTACATTTGTTTGACCTTTTCTTGCTAATTGTTATACATGTTTAGTTGAAACTTGGTTTCTTTTACTCTGTGCATTATTTGAAGGGTGATTTTCTTTAAATTAAACATTATTAATATGAAGTATTTGACATTTTTAAATTTGATATTGAAGCAGTGTATTAAAGATTTTAAAATATTATTTTTCTGAATTATTTATTCTTGAATATTTTTGTACTCATTGTGATGGAGCCCTGAGCTCTTTATTGTGGAAAATTATTATTGATTATTTATTTTGGCATGAGTCGTGAGCTCTTTATTGTGAAAAAATATTGTTGTTGAATTATTTTGGCAAGATAAATTATTTGAGCACTTGAGGTACAAATTGTGATATATTATGATATTGATACGCATGTGGTGGTATAAGGTTTGGGTATTGAAACGCATGCGGTGAGATAAGGGTGGCTTGATATGCGTGGCTAGTAGGGGAAACTACTAGAAGTCATGCGGTGTGATAAAGATGGCTAAAACGCGGGATCCTATTTCAGAAAAAATATTTTCTTTAAAATAAATTGTGAACGCTCCCGCAGTGAGATAAGAAAATGAGATATTGTGAATTTATTTATGATTTGGGACTACGAGGCGGTACCTCGGGAGTGCCCTTATTGATATTTATTTATGGCCGCAGTTGCCTTTGATTATTTGTTGTGATGTTTCTTGTAGTTAAAAGGAAATTTTATTTTGTTTCCACGAGATATTATTTGCCATTATTTTGTATAATTAAATGGTCATATGCTACTTGATTCAATTCAATTGTCATTTTATTTTATTATATTGTGAAACATTTTACCATGCCATTTATTATTTTTCAGTAGGACCTGACCTGACCTCGTTACTACTCTACCGTGGTTAGACTTGGCACTTACTGGGTACCGTTGTGGTGTACTCATACTACGCTTCTACACATCTTTTTGTGAAGATCCAGGTACTTCTTATCAGACCATGCATCAGTAAACTAGTTGTACAAGGAGACTTCGAGGTATATCTTCCAGCGTCCGCAGACTCCGGAGTCCCCTTCTATCATTATTATGTTGCTTCCTTATTTTTCTTTAGACCTTGATATAGAGACATTGGCGATAAAATTCTTAGAAGCTTGTGACTTATTTCTATCGGGTTTTGGGAGTTGAAATTGTTTGAATTGTAGTTTATTTATTTCAGATATTTATTATTATTTCGCATTGAAAGACTTAGAGACTAGGTTCCATCAGTACATCCTACGGAGGGAATTTGGGGCCGTGACAAGTTGGTATCAGAGCTATAGGTTCATAGGTGTTATGAATCACAAGAAGGTTTAGTAGAGTCGTGCGGATCGGTACAGAGACGTCTGTACTTATCTTCGGGAGGCTATAGAACTGTTAGGAAAATATTCACTTCTTTGATTCCTTATCATGCGACATTGAATTAGCTCGAAACATATATCTCATATTCCTTTGTATCCACTCGTGTATTACATTGTGCACTCAGTATCAGTTGTGCATCAACGGTTAGCGATGTCGCAGATGGACTACGAGGGAGCTAGAGATTCTCAAGCATTGACTCGGCATGTGGTTCTGACTGAAGACGCGGACATATTGAGAGATCACCTAGTGAATCATGTGGGAGGTGAAACGGATGTTGGCATCTGGTTGATTTATACGAGCTGTGAAGGTTATTATTGTGGATCATTGGACTGTGACCTATGACTTCGCACCGAGTGGAGGGAGTCCACTATCAATTGGTAAATTGTGGGGTCATGTGTCAGTTTTGGCCTGAAATGTATATATGTGGTACTAAAAGGTTCCCTAAAATTTACACATGTTTAAGGCCTGAGATTTCGTAGAAGATAAGGTTGGGACTTGCGGTATGTCCGCCTCCTTAATAATCATATACTTCAGTACCAAAGGAGTTATAGAAACTACTCTAAATTTGCAGAAGGTCTACTCAGCGTGGACGTCACGATTGCGGATTTTGGGGTGCTTCGGAGGACATACACTTGTTGATGAGATTCTGGACTATGTGGTTCGTGCTAAGATTTGTCTGTATGGAGCTCTACTTTTGTGATTGTTGTGTATAAATAGGGGTAAGGGTTACCCCAAAGAAGAATCGAAGAGTATGCTAAGAAATGGGTCAGCTCAAAAGTGTTGAGTTAGAATAACAAAAGAAGACATTTGCCTTGGGAGAGATAATTCTCCACCGGTGTTCATGGAAAGCCTATGAAGAGGGCAGACCAGCCAATGCAACACCGCCCACTTGGCTCAGTTATCATAAACGCTTTTGAAAGCGTTTGTTTCCCGAACTCTCCGTAATGCGTGGCACATAGGGTTTGAACGGTTGTGTCAGGTCACCATTGACGGTATCAGAATATGCCATAAAGTTCAATAAGTTAGCCCGTCATACTCCTACTTTTGTTCCTACAGCTAGAGGGAGAGTTCACAGACTCATTAAATGACTCAATTATGATCGTAAAATTTTGTACGACTCGGGAGCTATAAGTTGATACTTCATTTCTGCTAGTTTTACAAATTGCCAAGATATTAGAACATGTTCGGGGTGAGGAAAAAATGAAACTAAGGAGACCAATACGTCTCGAGGTTCTGGGAGATTCAGTGGATTCTACTCTGCAATTATATATCATTATGGCGGGGGCTCGGGCAGTTGGCTAGCCCAGTCCGCACATCGGATTACTCGGGGTGCTCCAGTAAGTTCTTTTAATGCACCACCGATATGAGTTTCCTACAATGGTTATTCCAGTTATCTGGCACAGACTCAATATGAGCAGCCTAACCCGCAAAGAGGTTGTTATGAATATGGTGATACTAGGCACATCATGAGAAAATTGTGCCAAACTTGGGAGAGACATATTTCATCAAATCACTCAGGCTACGTGCCCCATTGCAGTTATTACACCACCCACATGACCAGTTAGGGGTGGAGGGCAGGCGGGTAGAAGGCGTCCTAGAGGTGGAGACTCAGCCGTTGATATATTTGTTTTATGGTATGGCGGAGGTTGCTACATCAGTTGGTGACGTTACAAGTACGACCTTGATATAATATAAAGGAATACTTTCCTTAACTTGATTCAGTTCTGAGTATCGAGACGAGTCCTCTTATTGTGCTCCACTTATGAGTGAGCTTCATAATTCTATAATCAACTTATGTGTTTACTCCTGTTGGGAGATCTTATGGAGATAACTACGCCTATCATTTCGTGTTGGTCACTAATAAGAGCTGCGAGGCTAAATGTGGCTTTCTGTTACGCATTTCAGTAAGTTTGGATGTAAATTCCGAATAATTAATTTCAAATTGTGAATTATATGCCCTACCAGTGTGGGGTTCATTATGTGTTGTGATTTCGTATAACGAAAATTATTTAAAAGAAGAAAATGGAAAACTTCGATCGGCACGATGAGAAAATTACTTGTGATTTAGAACTGAGGACGAGATCCTCGCATTTTAATATAAAGTGATATGTTTAAACCGATCTACGAGCTGCGGTGGAAGTTATATAAGGATGAGATCCTTGTGAGGAAAATTCTTGTGTTTAAGTTCTCCCTAGTGAAATTAAATTTTTGCTATAGTATTAATAGGGAGTCATGCCTGTTAGGCTTATTTGAAAATTCTTATATGAAATTCTATGTGCATACTTGTCAAATTCGTGATTGTAATTATTAAATTTTAACCTACGAGGTAGGTACCCGCCCAGGTGGCGTTAAATATGACTCGTTAATTCCGGTAAATAATTAGGAGGTCTTCATACCTAGTATCTCATTATCAGTATTGTGAAGGTTTGCAATTAGATTTTTGTTAACATGAGGTTAATTGACGATTCTGTATTTGATTATGAACAACTATTAAGACCAAATTGACCCAAGAGGGTGCCCCACTTACAGGGTCAGACAAATGTAAGTTGAGCTTTCAAAAGCTCAATATCACTATGACTACGACACCATTATTGGTATTACTTACATGTTCAGGGTCTTATACTGTGTATTGTGACGCATCGCGGTGTTGATACAAGACGGTAGGGTGATTGTCTATGCGTCCAGACAGTTAAAGGTACATGAGAAGAATTATCTGGTCCACGACCTTGAGTTAGAAGCTATTGTTCATGCCTTGAAGATTTGGCGGCATTATTTATACGGTGTCTATTGTGAGGTCTACACCGATCACCAGAGTCTACAACATTTGTTTAAACAGAAGGATCTTAATTGCGGTAGCGGAGATGGTTGGAGTTGCTTAAGGATTATGATATCACCATTATCTATCATCCTGGGAAGGCCAATGTAGTGGCCGATGCCTTGAGTCATAAGGCAGAAAGTTTGGGGCAACTTATCATATTTACCGGTAGCAGAGAGGCTTTTAGCCTTGGATGTTCAGGCCTTAGCCAATCAGTTTGTCAGATTGGATATTTTCGAGCTGAGTAGAGTTTTGGCTTGTGTGGTTTCTCAGTCTTCTCTTTATGATCGTATCAGAGAGCGTCAGTATGATGACCTCCATCTGCTTGTCCTTAAGGGCACAGTTTAGCACGGTGATTCTAAGGAAGTCGCAATTGGAGATGTCGGTGTATTATGGAGGCAGAGCAGGCTATGTGTGCCTAATGTAGATGGTTTACATGCATTGATTCTCCAATAGGCTCACAATTCACGGTACTCCATACATCCGGGTGCTGCAAAGATATATCAGGACTTGAGGCAATATTACTGGTGGAGGAGGATGAAGAAAGACATAGTGGACTATGTAGCTCGGTGCCTAAATTTCCAGCAAGTGAAGTATGAACATCAACGACAGGGTGGATTGCTTTAGAAGTTGGAAATTCCATAATGAAAATGGGAGCAGATCACTATGGATTTCGTTGTTGAGCTCCCACAGACTCAGAGGAAGTTTGATGCAGTTTGGGTGATTGTGGATAGATTGATCAAGTCAGCGTATTTCATTCTTGTGATGACTACCTACTCTTCCGAGTGGTTGGCTCGAATCTATATTCACGATATTTTAAGACTTCACAGCGTACCGGTATCTATCATCTCTGACCAGGTTATGCAGTTTACATCACGATTCTGGAGGGCAGTACAACATGAGTTGGGTACTCGGGTAGAGTTGAATACAACATTTCACCCTCAGACGGACGGGCAGTCTGAACGCACTATTCAGATATTTGAGGATATGCTTCGTGCATGTGTCATAGACTTTGGGGGTTCTTGGGATCAATTCTTACAACTTGTGGAGTTTTCTTACAACTACAGTTACCAGTCAAGCATTCAGATAGATCCGTATGAGACCTTGTATGGTAGGCTGTGCCGGTCTCCAGTGGGTTGGTTCGAACCGGGCGAGGTTAGACTATTGGGTACAAACTTGGTTCAGGATGCCTTGGAAAAGGTTAAATTGATTCAGGATCGACTTCGTATGACCCAATCTAGACAGAAGAGTTATGCGGATTAGAAGGTTCGTGATATTGCATTCATGGTTGGTGAGCGGGTATTGCTCCGGGATTCTCCTATGAAAGGTGTGATGAGGTTCGGGAAGAAGGGCAAGTTGAGCCCTAGGTATATTGGGCTTTTTGAGATTCTTGAGAGAGTTGGAGAGGTGGCTTACAAACTTGCATACCACCTAGTCTCTCAGCGGTTCATCCGGTATTCCATGTTTTCATGCTTCAGAAATATCACGGCGATCCGTCTCATGTGATAGACTTCAGTTCGGTTCAGTTGGACAAGGATCTATATTATGTTGAGGAACCAGTGGCTATTTTAGATAGGTAGGTTCGAAAGCTGAAGTCAAAGAACATTGCTTCCGAAGGCTCAGTGGAGGGGTCATCCGGTCGAGGAGGCAACTTGGGAGACCGATCATGATATGTGCAGCTGTTATCCACACTTATTCACAAGCTCAGGTATTTTTTCTAACTCTGTTCGAGGACGAACGTTTGTTTTAAAGGTGGAGAATGGGATGACCCAAAATGTCATCTTTAAATTTAATAATTAATTCTATGTTCTAAGACCTCGAAAAGCACTATTTATCATTACTCGACTTGCGTGCGCAGTCCGTAAAATTTTTCAGAAAGTTTTTATGTGAAAAATGGATTAAAATGTGAATTAGAGCTTTAAAACTCAACTGAGGTGACTTTGGTCAACATTTTGAGTAAACGGACTCGGATCAGTGTTTTGCCAGTTTCAGTAGGTCCGTATCGTGATTTGGGACTTGGGCATATGCCCGGAATAAAATTCCGAGATCCCTAGCCCGAGATATGGAATTTTGATGAAAGATTAAAGGTTTTAAAAGCTTAAGTCAAATAGTGATCGGATGTCGAATTATGTGCAAACGACCCCGGAATAGAATTTTGATGATTCTAACAGCTCCGTATGGTGATTTCTGACTTAGGCACGTGATCGAAATTTTATTTGAAAGTCCGTAGTGAAATTAGACTTGAAATGGCTAAAATAGGAATTTAAGTTTGGAAGTTTGACTGGGGAGTTGACTTTTTGATATCGGGGTCGGAATACAGTTCCAAAACTTTTCATAGCTCTGTTATGTCATTTATGACTTGTGTGCAAAATTTGAGGTCAATCGGACTTGATTTGATAAGTTTCGACATCGAATGGAGAAGTTGGAAATTCTTAAGTTTCATTAAGCTTGAATTGGGGTGTGAATTGTGCTTTTAGCGTTGTTTGATGTGATTTGATGTTTCAAATAAGTTTGTATGATATTTTAGGACTTGTTGGTGTATTGGATTGAGGTCCCGAGGGCCTTGGATGAGTTTCAGATGGTTAACGGATAAAAAATGGGACTTAACTGCTGCAAAAGCTACTGTAATTTTTCTGCTGGAAATGCTGAAAAATCGAGCTCCATGACAAATCGAGCTCCTGACAAATCGGACTCACTAACAAATCAACTCCTTGACAAATCGAGCTCCCTGACAAATCGAGCTCACCGACAAATCGGGCTCCCTAACAATCGAGCTCCCGGACAAATCGGGCTCCCTGACAAATCGAGCTCCATGACAAATCGGGCTTCCTGACAAATCGAGCTCCCTGACAAATTGAGCTCCCTGAAAAATCGGGCTCCCTGACAATCGGGCTCCTTGACAAAATCGGACTCCTTGACAAATCTTGCTCCCTCGCAAATTGGGCTCCCCGACAGATCTGTAAGTTATAAAAACAAGGGACTTCGTCCCATTTGCCATTTATGACGAATTGGAGCTTGAAGAGAGATGATTTTGATATATTTCCAAGGAAAAACATTGGTGTAAGTGATTCTAACTCGGATTGGTCAATATACGCGAATATATCATTATTTTCACCATTTAATTAGTGTTTTGAGATAGTAATTTGGGAAAATTTTAGAAATCTCATAGAAATAAATTTTTGAGATTTTAATGTCGATCCGGAGTCGGATTTGAGTGAAACTGGTATGGTTAGACTCATAATTAAATGGATTATCGGATTTAGTAAGTTTCTCCGGATTCTGAGATGTGGGTCCCACAGGCAGTTTTGAGCTAATTTTGAATTTTATTGAAAAGTGTAATATTTTCTTAAGAAATTGATTCCTATAATTTTTGTTGACTGTATCGAATTAATTATGACTAGATACGAGTCAATCGGAGTCGGAAAATTGAGGAAAAAGCATAATACTTGGTTAAATTGGAGCAAGTCGAGTTAAGTGACTTGTCTAACCTAGTGTGGGGGAAATTTTCACTAGAATTGATATTGATGTGATTATTAAAATGTGTTGAAAGTCATGTACACGAGGTGACGAGTGTGTACACGGGCTAAATGTGAAAGATTATATTTTTAAATTTTGTAGATCACTGTTGCACATTTATTAAATTATTTTATCTTGTTATATTCTTCATCATTGATCTGAGATATATACTTTAAATTTGTCTGATCTTTTTCTGCTAATTGTTATACCTGTTTAGTTGAAACTTGGTTTTTTTTATTCTGTGCATTATTTGAAGGGTGATTTTCTTTAAATTAAACATTATTAATATGAAGTATTTGACATTTTTAAATTTAATATTGAAGCAACGTATTAAAGATTTTGAATATATTATTTTCCTGAATTATTTATTCTTGAATATTTTTGTAAGATTTTTGTACTCATTGTGATGGAGCCGCGAGCTCTTTATTGTAAAAAAATATTATTGATGATTTATTTTGGCATGAGTCGTGAGCTCTTTATTGTGAAAAAATATTGTTGTTGAATTATTTTGGCAAGATAAATTATTTGAGCACTTGAGGTATAAATTGTGATATATTGTGATATTGATACGCATGTGGTGGTATAAGGTCTGGGTATTGAAACGTATGAGGTGAGATAAGGGTGGCTTGATACGCGTGGCTAGTAGGGAAAACTACTAGAAGTCATGCGGTGTGATAAGGATGGCTAAAACGCGGGATCCTATTTCGGGAAAAATATTTTCTTTAAAATAAATTATGAACGCTCCCGCGGTGAGATAAGGAAATGAGATATTGTGGATTTATTTATGATTTGGGACTACGAGGCGGTACCTCGGGAGTGCCCTTGTTGATATTGATTTATGGCCGCGGTTGCCTTTGATTATTTGTTGTGATTTTTCTTGAAGTTGAAAGGAAATTTTGTTTTGTTTCCACGAGATATTATTTGCCATTATTTTGTATAAATAAATGGTCATATGCTACTTGATTCAATTTCATTGTCATTTTATTTTATTATATTGCGAAACATTTTACCATGTCGTTTATTATTTTCCAGTAGGACCTGTCCTGATCTCGTCACTACTCTACCGTGGTTAGACTTGGAACTTACTGGGTACCGATATGGTGTACTCATACTACACTTTTGCATATCTTTTTGTGCAGATCCAGGTACTTCTTATTAGACCATGCATCAGTAAACTAGTTGTACAAGGAGACTTCGAGGTATATCTGCCAGCGTCCGCAGACTCCGGAGTCCCCTTCTATCATTATTATGTTGCTTCCTTATTTTTCTTTAGATCTTGATATAGAGACATTGGCGATAAAATTCTTAGAAGCTTGTGACTTATTTCTACCGAGTTTTGGGAGTTGAAATTGTTTGAATTGTAGTTTATTTATTTCAGATATTTATTATTATTTCGCATTGATAGGCTTACCTATTCTTAGAGACTAGGTGCCATCACGACATCCTACGGAGAGAATTCGGGGTCGTGACATGATATCCCTAATATAGCTTTTTGGACTCGGTATGGGCATTATGGATTCCTAGTGATGTCACTTGGGTTGACAAATGCCCCAGCAGCATTTATGGATATGATGTATCAGGTGTTCAAGCCCTATTTGGATTCTTTTGTGGTTGTATTCATTGATGATATCTTGATTTCTTTTGTGGTTGTATTCATTGATGATATCTTGATTTACTCTAGCAGTCGAGAGGAGCATGAGCAGCATATTCGGAGTGTACTTCAGACTTTGAAGAATAATCACTTATATGCTAAATTTTCAAAATGCGAGTTTTGGTTAAACTCAGTTGCCTTTTTGGGACATGTTGTATCGGTAGAAGGCATAAAAGTGGATCCTAAGAAGGTTGAGGTTGTTCATAATTGGCCTAGACTTACTTCAGTTACAGAGATTCGTAGTTTCTTGGGTATGACAGGTTATTATCGTCGGTTCATTGAAGGGTTTTCATCTATAACAAGCCCATTGACCAGACTGACCCAGAAAGGTGCCCCATTTAGATGGTCAGACGAGTGTGAGTTGAGATTTCAAAAGCTCAAGACTGCTTTGACTACTGCGCCAGTGTTGGTATTACCCACAGGTTTAGGATCTTATACGGTATATTATATGCATCTCATATTAAGCTTGGTGCATCATTAATGCAAGATGGTAGGGTGATTGCATATGCGTCGCGGAAATTGATAGTTCACGAGAAGAATTATCATGTTCATGACTTAGAATTAGCAACCATTGTTCATGTGCTAAAGATTTGGAGGCATTACCTTTACGGTGTCTCGTGTGAGGTATTTACTGATCATCGTAGCTTACAATATTTGTTCAAACAAAAGGATCTCAATTTGAGGCAGAGAATATGGTTGGAGCTATTGAAGGACTATGATATCACTATTTTGTATCACCCCGGAAAGGCCAATATAGTGGCCGATGCTTTGAGTAGAAAGGCTGTGAGTATGGGCAGTCTTGCGTATATTCCGGTTAGTGAGAGTTCGTTAGCTACAAATGTTCAGACGTTGGCTAATCAGATCATAAGGTTAGATGTTTCAAAACCCAGTCGGGTTCTAGCTTGCAAAGTTGCTGGGTCTTTTTTATATGAGCGCATCAGAGAGCGACAATATGATGATCCTCGTTTACTTGTCCTTAAAGACACGGTGCGACATGGTGATGCCAAACAGGTTGTTATGAGGGGAAGATGGAGTTCTGCAAATGCAGGGTCGTATTTTTGTGCCTAATGTGGATGGGCTTCGTGAATTAATTCTAGAAGAAGACCATAGTTCCAGGTATTCTATTCATCCAGGTGCCGCCAAAATGTATCAAGATTTGTGGCAACATTATTGGTGGAGGAGAATGAAGAAGGATATAGTTGCATATGTAGCTCGGTGTCTAAATTGTCAGCAAGTCAAGTACGAGCATCAGAGACCTGGTGGTTTGCTTCAGAAGTTAGAAATTCATGAGTGGAAGCTAGATATTCCTGTTGGACTCAGAGTACATTGGACGCAGTTTGGGTCGTTGTGGACATGTTGACTAAGTTAGCACATTTCATTCCAGTGGCAGTTACCTATTCTTCAGAGCGACTAGCTGAAATTTACATTCGTGATATTGTCCGCATTCACGGTGTACCCGTGTCTATTATTTCAGATCGAGGTACGCAGTTTACCTCACACTTCTGGATGGTTGTACAGCGTGAGTTAGGCACGCGGGTTGAGTTGAGTACAGTATTTCATCCACAAACAGACGGACAGTCAGAGCGCACCAGTCAGATATTGGAAGATATGCTTCGTGCTTGTGTTATAGACTTTGGAGGTTCTTGGGATCATTTCTTGCCATTTGCTGCGTTTGCTTATAATAATAGCTACCAGTCGAGCATTAAGATGGCTCCATATGAGGCATTATATGGAAGGCGATGTCGTTCGCCAGTTGGATGGTTTGAACCGGGAGAGGCTCGATTTTTGGGTATCGATTTGGTACAGGATGCCTTGGATAAGGTCAAGCTTATTCAGGATCGACTTCGCACAGCTCAGTCTAGGCAAAGGGGTTATGCCGACCATAAAGTTCAAGATACTTCATTCATAGTTGGATAAAGAGTATTGCTTCGAGTTTCACCTATGAAAGGTGTAATGAGGTTCGGAAAGAAGGGCAAGTTGAGCCCTAGGTATATAGGACCCTTCAAAATTCTTGAAAGGGTGGGGGAAGTAGCCTACGGGATTGCATTACCACCTAGTTTCTCAGAAGTTCATCTGGTGTTCCATGTGTCTATGCTCCGAAAATATCATGGTGATCCGTCCCATGAGTTAGATTTCAGCTCAGTCCAATTGGATAAGGATTTGACTTATGAGGAGAAGCCAGTAGTTATTCTAGTCCGGCAGGTCTGACAATTGAGGTCTAAGAGTTATCCTTCAGTTCGGGTGCAAAGTCAGCCGATAGAGGTATCTACCTGGGAGTCCGAGTCGGACATGCGGTGCAATGGACAGGACGAACGTTTGTTTTAGAGGTGGAGAATTTAATGACCCAAAAGGTCATCCTTAAATTAATAATTAATTCTATGTTCTAAGACCTTGAAAAGTACTATTTATTATTCCTCGACTTGCGTGCACAGTCCGTATAATTTTTCGAAAAGTTTTTATGTGAAAAATGAATTAAAATGTAAAATAGAGCCTTAAAACTCAACTAAGTTGACTTTGGTTAACATTTTAAGAAAACGGACCCGGATTAGTATTTTTACAGTTCCGATAGGTCCGTATCATGATTTGGTATTTGGCCGTATGCCCGTAATTTAATTTGGAGGTCCCTAGATCAAGTTATGGCCATTTAACGGAAACTAGTAATTTAAAAGCTAAAGATTTCCAAAGTTTGGCCACGGATTTGACTTTTATTGATATCGGGGTCGGATTCGAGTCCTGCAAATTATCATAAGTCCGTTATGTCATTTATGACTTGTGTGCAAAATTTGAATTCATTCCGGATTCATTAAACATGTTTCGGCACAAGTTTTGAAATTGGAAAAGTTAAAACTCTTAAGTCCGAATTGAGGTGTGAATTGTACTTTCGATATTATTTGATGTGATTTGAGACCCCGAGTAAGTATGTATTTTGTTACGGGTCTTGTTGGGATATTTGGATATGGTCCCGTGGGTCTCGGGTGATCAGACGAAATTCGGATCGTTTAGAGAATGTTGAAAACAGCAGTTTCTTAGCAGAACCTGATGTAATCGCACCTGCGAAATGGTGACCGCAGGTGCGCAGCCGCTCCCGCGGAAAGCTGGTCGCTTCTGCGACTTTGGCCTTGTCCTGTGACTTTGCTTCTACGAAGATAAATCGAGCAGGTGCACGACCGCTTCTGCGAACGGAGGACCACAAATGCGGAACCTCTCACATCTGCGGCTTCATCAGCGCTCATGCGCAGTCGTAAATGCGGCAGGAATGTTCGCAGTTGCGAAACTTCACCTGGCAGCCTGGCATCACAAATGCAAGCTTTGTTTCACAAATACGAGTCCGCAAATGCGGAACTTGTATCCGCAGATGCGAAAAAGACTAGGCAGAGCCCATAATTTCGGAAGTCGCCATTTTTACTCATTTTTTAGCTTTAAGTCTCGAATTTTGGCGATTTCACAGGAGATTTTCACAACTATGAATTGGGTAAGTGTTCTATAACCAAAACTGAGTATATTTCATGAATCCATGTCTATATTCATCATTTAACTCGGATTTAGATGGAAGAAATTGGAATTTTTTATAAAACTTTCCAAAAACGAAAATTTAAGATTTGTAGGTCCATTTGACGTCGGAATTCGATAAATTTTGTATGGTTGAACTCGTATCGGAACGAGTGTTCAGATTTTGTGAGTTTTTCCGGGATTCGAGACGTGGGTCTCACTGTTGATATTTTAAAATAAATTTCGGATTTGAATCCGAAAAATTAGTAAATTCATATGAAATTAATTCTACGATTTGTATTGAGTATATTGAATTATTTATGATTAGATTTGAGCATTTCGGAAACGCATTCGCGAGGTAAAGGTTTATTGGATTCTTGAATTTGGTGGCAAAGCGCGATAAGTGTCGTGGTTAACCTTGACTTGAGGGAATAGAACCCTTGAATTATTGGCTATGTGGATGTCATGTGTAACGATGTATAGGCAAGGTGATGAGTGCCTATACTTTGTCAAATTAATTGTGTGCTTAATTATTTAAACACCTTAAATTGTTTTAAGACACAAATTAATTATTATAATAATTGTTTCTCTCATATTTCTTGTCAAATATTAATTCTTGAATTCCTGCAATAATTGTTACATGCGTATTTGATTTATGTATCTTAATTGCTACTTGACATTTAGCATATTAAATATTAAACTTCCTATCTTTTCCCTGATTTTCATAATTAATTTCTACTTGTCACTGTTTGTTTCATAATTAAATTATAATTATTGTATGTCTTGATGCTTAATAGTTTCTCATTGAACGTGGTATTTATTGGAGTATTTCTATTACATTTAAGAGTTGTATAAATATATATGGGGGATCGGGATGCACGCCGCAACATATTTATTTAAGGTATATATGGGGGATCGGGTTGCACGCCGCAACAGATTTATTTAAAGTTTATATGGGGGATCGGGTTGCACGCCGCAACAGATTTATTTAAAGTTTATATGGGGGATCGGGTTGCATGCCGCAACAGATTTATTTAAAGTTTATATTATGGGAACGGGTTACACGCCGCAATGGAAACAAGTTAAGAGATTGTGACTGCTGAATTGACTTCAATTATTAATATTATTTACTTGTCATACTACTATTCCCGTTATTATTATTATTATTATTATTGCATACATGTTAATATAATCGACCTGCCTTAGCCTCGTCACTACTTCGTTGAGGTTTGGTTCGGCATTTACCAGTACATAGGGTCGGTTGTACTGATACTACGCTCTGCACTTCTTTTGCAAATTTCGGAGTTGGTCCTAGCAACGTACTATAGATTTACCCGGATACAGCTACCAGTGGAGACTTGAGGTATAACTGCACGGCATTCACAGTTCTGAAGTTCCCTTCTATCTTATCTCAACTGTGTATTATATTTCAAACAACTCGAATTTTATTCAGACCTTTATTTGTATTATTCTAGAAGGTCGTGCACTTGTGACTCCAGTTCTGGAATGGTATTTAGATATCGCGATTATTATTATGGATTATTCACTTTATTTCAGACTTTATTTCTGCATTTGTTTTCTTGTTATTAATTAATTTAAAATTTTGTTAAAATGGCTAATTAAAATCTAACATTGGCTTGCCTAGCAAGTGAAATGTTAGGCGTCATCACGGTCCCGAAGGTGGGAATTTCAGGTTGTGACAATAATTTATTCTAACTCGGATTTGGTCAATATGCATGGATATATCATTGTTTTCATCATTTAATTAATGTTTTGAGATGAAAATTTGGGGAAGATTGTAGAATTTTCATAATTTTTTCTTTTGAGATTTCGATGTCGATTCAGAGTCGGATTTGAGAGAAACTAAGATGGTTGAACTCGTAATTGAATGAGTTATCGAACTTTATAAGTTTCGTCGGATTTCGAGATGTGGACCCCATGACCGATTTTTGGGTTAAATTTCGGATTTTGTTAGAAAGATTATATTTTCTTATGGAATTTATTCCTATAATTTGTATTTATTGAATCGAATTAATTATGATTAGATTCGAGCAGATCAGAGTCAGAAAATCATGGAAAAGGTATACAACTTGATTGATTGAGCGTGGTTTGAGGTAAGTGACTTGTCTAACCTTGTGTGGGGCAAATTCCCCTTAGGATTGGTATTGATATAAAAATGTTGATGTGTTGAAAGTCGTGTACACGAGGTACAGAGTGTGTACACGGGCCAAATATGGAAGATTATGTCTTTAAATTGTGTAAAGCACTGTTGCATATTAATTAAATTATTTTATTCTGTTATATTCATTATTATTAATATATTTTCGTATTTTAAATTTGCCTGAGTTGTTCTTGCTAAGTGTTTTACCTGTTTAGTTGAAACTTTGTTCCTTTTTGTTCCGTGCATTATTTGAAGGTTGGATTTCTTAATTTAAATATTATTAAAAATGAAGTATTTTACATTTAAAATTTTGATATTAAGTCAAGATGTTAAATTTGTAAAATATTATTTTTGCTGAATATTTTGTGAAGACTTTGTATTCATTGTGATTGAGTCGTGAGCTCCGTATTGTAAAAATAATGGTTATTATTTTGATGAATATTTTGTGAGACTTTGTACTCATTGTGATTGAGCCATGAGCTCCTTATAGTAGTTTCCCTACTAGCCACACGTATCAAACCACCCTTGTTGTTGATTTATTTTTGGCAAGTTTAAATATTGAGGCACTTGAGGTGCAAATTGTGATATTGATATATATGCGGTGGTATAAGGTCAGGGTGTTGAAACGCATGTAGTGAGATAAGGGTGGATTGATACGCGTGGCTAGTAGGGAAACTACTAGAAGTCATGCGGTGTGATAAAGGTGGCTAAAACACGGGATGCTATTTCGGGAAATATGTTTTCTTTAAACAGAGTTTTTATAAATCTAAGTCTACCATGAACAAGAGGCGGCTACAATAGGAAGCATATACATCTTCAAATCCGGCAACCATCGAGCACAGCAACAACAAAAACCAACATCTGCACACAATGTGCAGAATTATAGTTTCAGTACAACCGACCCCATGTACTGAGTAAGTAACAAATCTAACCTTAGGTTAAAAGCAGTGACGAGCAGGAACATAGGTCAGGTCTAACACCAATAACCAATAGCAGTTCATAACAATATAGAGCATATAAATAAGAAAGTAACTCAGTGATAAAAATGCTCAACCGTTTCACAGTTTTCCGAAAATAGTTCCACTTTTCAAGAATACCAATGAAAACTTAAATCCTCTACCAAAATTATCGTAAAATATGAGATAATTTGAAAACCGTAAATTTTTCCAAAAATCCTTTCCACAATAAATTACATGTTTCGTTTTCTTTCCACATAGAAAGTGTGAAATACCTCTCTATGCCCATATATAAATGTGTGTAAAAATTCATGAATGACGTGATACCGTACAACATGAGGAAAATGCATCTCTATGCATGTATGTCATGTGTGCATGACAATGCCATGTATCTCAGAGATGAATCATGTACTCACACTCTCAGAATACTCAATCTCACTGCTTCGCACTTTCCACTCATCATGCTCAACCACCCGGTACTGTATATGGCCCATACGGCCCAGGGAAATCCATCCCAAAACATATACAACACTGACTAATAGTAACCCAGTACCGAGGAAAAAGGGCAATCCAACCCCGTGGAGAAATCCATTTCCAGGTATCAAGTACTTCGGACAAATCCATGTCCGGGGAAATCCATCCTTCAATAATATCATCCGCGCTCACTAGGGGTGTGTACAGACTCCGGAGGGGCTCCTTCAACCCAAGCGCTATCATAAATCAGTATCAATATCAGAATCAATCAGGCCCTCGGCCTCACTCAGTCATCAATCTTTCTAGTCTCTCTCTCATGGGCTCACAATGTCATGAAATTAGCCCGAAAATGATGATATAATGTATCATTAAATAACAGCAGGGACTGAGATATGATATGCATATGAATTCGTATGACTAAGTATGTAATGCAATGAAAACAGATAACTTAATAGTAGAAATGACCTTGGTGGGTCCCAACAGGATAGACATGTAGTCTAAACATAGTTTATAGCATGAATCACATTTTGATAACTCTAGTACGTAGAGATTTCATAATTTCAGAAAAGTTCAAATAACTACACAGTTCACACGGTGCACGCCCACACACCTGTTACCTAGCGTGTGCGTCACCTCAACACCAAATACATAACACGTATAATCAGGGTTCATACCCTGAGCTCCAAGATTAGAAGAGTTACTTACCGCGAACAAGACGAATCCAATGCCGAGCAAGCTAAACAATGCTCCAGAAATCCCAGTCAGCATGTATCAACTCCTGAACGGTCGAGTCTAGCCACAATAAATTTGATTCAGTCCAAACAATTTATAGGAATTAATTCCGTATCAAAATTCTAATGTTTTCCAATAAAATCCGAAATTACACTCCAAAAGTTCTATGTGGGCCCACATCTCGGAATCTAACGAAATTCACAAAATCTGACAAACCATCCAATCTCAAGTTCAACCATACTAATTTCACTCAATTCCAACTCCAACTCGATATTCAAAACTCAAAAATTCGTATTATGCACTTTAGGACAATACCCCCAATTTCCTCTTTAAATTCATCAACCAATTGCTAACATATGAAGATAGATTCATGGAATATAATCACAAGAGGGTCAAGAACACTTACCCCAAGTTGTGTAAAAACATTCCTCTGCAAAATCGCCTAAACTGAGCACTAAAATCCAAAAATGGTGCAAACTCATGAACCCTTGAACCTAAAGGGTTCTACCCAGTCAATCCGCACCTACGGACAAGAGGTCGCACCTGCGACCCCCGCGCCTGCGGCAAAATGGGCGCATTTGTGACCAGGCCGCTTCTGCGGAAAGCCAAGCGCAGATGCGACTCCGCATCTGCGGATAAAATTGTGCACTTGCGAGCACTGCCCAGTTTCCCTCCTGGCCTCTTCTGCGACTGATTACGTGCACATACGGCTTCGCACTTGTGATCAGACCTCCGCAGGTGCGAAAATACCAGAAGCAAAAATTCCAGCAGTGGTTTAAGTCCGAATTCGATCTGTTAATTATTTGAAACTCACCCGAGGCCCTTGGGACTCAACCGAACACACCAACAAGTCCTAAAACATCATACAAACTTAGTCGAACCTTCAAATCACCTCAAACAACGCTAAAACCACGAATCATATCCAAATTCAAGCCTAATGAACTTTGAAATGTTAAGTTTCCTCAAACGATGTCGGAACCTATCAAATCACGTCCGATTGACTTCAAATCTTGTACACAAGTCATATTTCACATTACGGGCCTATTCCAATTTCCAGAGTCGGATTCCGATCCCGATATCAAAAAGTCAACTCCCCGGTCAAACTTCCCAAAAATTCAACTTTCGCTATTTCAAGCCTAATTCCACCGACCCAATGTACTAAGTAAGTAACAAACCTAACCTTAGGTTGAAAGCAGTGACGAGCTGGAACATAGGTCGGGTCCAACACCAAACACCAATAGCAGTTCATGACAACATATAGCATATAAATAAGAAATTAACTCAGTGATAAAAATGCTCAACCTTTTCACAATTTTCCGAAAATAGTTCCACTTTTCAAGAATATTAGTGAAAACTTAAATCCTTTACCAAAATCGTCGTAAAATATGAGATAATTTACAAACCGTAAATTTTTCCAAAAATCTTTTCCACAATAAATTACATGTTCCGTTTTCTTTCCACATAGAAAGTGTGAACTACCTCTCTATGCCCACATATCAATGTGTGTAAAATGGGCGCATTTGTGACCAGGCCGCTTCTGCGGAAAGCCAAGCGCAGATGCGACTCCGCATCTGCGGATAAAATTGTGCACCTGTGAGCACTGCCCAGTTTCCCTCCTGGCCGCTTCTGCGACTGATTACGTGCACATGCGGCTTGGCACTTGTGATCAGACCTCCGCAGGTGCGAAAATACCAGAAGCAAAAATTCCAGCAGTGGTTTAAATCCGAATTTGATCTGTTAATTATTTGAAACTCACCCGAGGCCCTTGGTACTCAACCGAACACACCAACAAGTCCTAAAACATCATACAAACTTAGTCGAACCTTTAAATCACCTCAAACAACGCTAAAACCCCGAATCATATCCCAATTCAAGCCTAATGAACTTTGAAATTTTAAGTTTCTTCAAACGATGTCGGAACCTATCAAATCACGTCCGATTGACTTCAAATTTTGTACACAAGTCACATTTCACATTACGGGCCTATTCCAATTTCCAGAGTCGGATTTCGATCCCGATATCAAAAAGTCAACTCCCCGGTCAAACTTCCCAAAAATTCAACTTTCGCCATTTCAAGCCTAATTCCACCGACCCCATGTACTAAGTAAGTAACAAACCTAACCTTAGGTTGAAAGCAGTGACGAGCTGGAACATAGGTCGGGTCCAACACCAAACACCAATAGCAGTTCATGACAACATATAGCATATAAATAAGAAATTAACTCAGTGATAAAAATGCTCAACCTTTTCACAATTTTCCGAAAATAGATCCACTTTTCAAGAATATTAGTGAAAACTTAAATCCTTTACCAAAATCGTCGTAAAATATGAGATAATTTAAAAACCGTAAATTTTTCCAAATATCCTTTCCACAATAAATTACATGTTTCGTTTTCTTTCCACATAGAAAGTGTGAAATACCTCTCTATGCCCACATATCAATGTGTGTAAAAATTCATGAATGACGTGATACCGTACAACATGAGAAAAAATGCATCTATATGCCTGTATGTCATGTGTGCATGCTAATGCCATGTATCTCAGAGATGAATCAGGTACTCACACTTTGAGAATACTCAATCTCACTGCTTCTCACTTTCCACTCATCATGCTCAACCACCCGGTACTGTATATGGCCCATACGTCCCAGGGAAATCCATCCCAAAACATATACAATACTGACTAATAGTCACCTAGTACCGAGGAAAAAGGGCAATCCAACCCCGTGGAGAAATCCATCTCCAGGTCTCAAGTACTTCGGACAAATCCATGTCCGGGAAAATTCATCCCTCAATAATATCATCCGCGCTCACTAGGGGTATGTACAGACTCCGGATGGGCTCCTTCAGCCCAAGCGCTATCATAAATCAGTATCAATATCAGAATCAATCAGGCCCTCGGCCTCACTCAGTCATAAATATTTCTAGTCTCTCTCTCTCTCATGGGCTCACAATGTCATTAAAATATCCCGAAAATGATGATATAATGTATCAATAAATAACAACAGAGACTGAGATATGATATGCATATGAATGTGTATGACTAAGTATGTAATGCAGTGAAAATAGATAACTTAATAGTAGAAATGACCTCGTTGGGTCCCAACAGGATAGACATGTAGTCTAAACATAATTTATAGCATGAATCACATTTTGATAACTCTAGTACGTAGAGATTTCATGATTTCAGACAAGTTCAAATAACTACACAGTTCACACTGTGCACGCCCACATGCCTGTCACCTAGCATGTGTGTCACCTCAACACCAAATACATAACACGTATAATCAGGGTTCATACCCACAGCTCCAAGATTAGAAGAGTTACTTACCGCGAACAAGACGAATCCAATGCCGAGCAAGCTAAACAATGCTCCAGAAATCCCAGTCAGCATGTATCAACTCCTGAACGGCTCGAGTCTAGCCACAATAAAGTTGATTCAGTCCACACAATTTATAGGAATTAATTCCGTATAAAAATTCTAATGTTTTCCAAATGTATCTGAAATTACACTCCAAAACTCACCTGTGGGGCCCACATCTCAGAATCCAACGAAACTCACAAAATCCGGCAACCCATCCAATTACAAGTTTAACCATACTAATTTCACTCAATTCCAACTCCAACTCGATGTTCAAAACTCAAAATTCCGTATTATGAACTTTAGCCCGACACCCCCAATTTCCTTTTTAAGTTCATCAACCAATTGCTAAAAAATGAGGAGAGATTCATGGAATATAATTACAAGGAAGTCAAGAAAACCTACCCCAAGTTGTGTGGAAAAACTCCTCTCCAAAATCGCCCAAATCGAGCACCAAAATCTGAAAATGGGGAAAAATCACGAACCCTCGAACTTAAAGGGTTCTGCCCAGTCAATCCGCACCTGCGCACAAGAGGTCGCACCTGCGACCCCCGCTTCTGCGGCAAAATGGGAGCATTTGCGACCAGGCTGCTTCTCCAAAAAGCCAAGCGCGGATGCGACTCCCCGTCTGCAGATAAAATTGTACACCTGCGAGCACTGCCCAGTTCCCATCCTTGTTCTGCGACTGATTGCGCACATATGCGGAATTACCAGAAGCAAAAATTCCAGCAGTGGCTTAAGTCCGAATTTGATCCGTTAACTATCTGAAACTCACCCGAGACCTCTAGGACCTCAACCGAGCATACCAACAAGTTCTAAAACATCATACAAACTTAATCAAACCTTCAAATCACCTCAAACAACGCTAAAATCATGAATCATACCCCAATTCAAGCCTAATGAACTTTGAAATTTCAAGCTTCCTCAAACGATGCCGGAACCTATCAAATCACGTCTGATTGACTTCAAATTTTGCACACAAGTCACATTTCATATTACGGGCCTATTCCAATTTCCAGAGTCATATTCTGATCCCGATATCAAAAAGTGAACTCCCCGGTCAAACTTCCCAAAAATTCAACTTTCGCCATTTCAAGCCTAATTCCACTACGGACCTCCAAATAATTTTTCGGACACGCTCCTAAGTCCAAAATCACCATACAGAGCTATTAAAATCATCAGAATTCAAATATGAGGTCGTCAACACATAAGCCAACATCTGATCGACTTTTCCAACTTAAGTTTTTTATTTTGAGACTAAATGTTTCAATTCATTCCGAAATTCTTCTAGACCCAAACTAACTAATCTGATAGGTCATAATACAGCTATAAACCACAAATAGAGCAGTAAATAGGGGAACGGGATTGTAATACTCAAAACAATCGGCCGGGTCGTTACATTCTCCCCCACTTAAACATATGTTCGTCCTCGAACGTCCCAAGAGTTGTTTCCAAACCCCAAATCACTATTCCATCTTACCTTAATCACTATTCCATCTTACTTTGCATGTACATGGGGGTGATCCCATGTCACCCTATTCCATATATGCCTGACAACGCAACAAAACTGAGAATTCATTGATTTAACCGTAGCCCAAAAACCTTGGAATTCAATTCCCAACCTTCAGAATTTCTTTTCAAGACACGAATCTTAAATTTACACATTGTATGAGCCTGAACAAGATGCATCAATCCATAACCATAACTACGGATATAATTATCTAACATATTACATAACTCGCACGCTCGTAGCACTATTTCTGATCACAGTAACTACTTGAAACCAACCAAGTACTAGTATTAAACCCCATATCGAACAAAACCTCATCCCAACACCTTCGTACACTGTTTATAATAAAATAAACATGCAGAGCCTCGTAACCATTCATCAGATCCACTAGTCGGGGAGCTCCCTCTCCTTCGACAAGAACCATAGAAAATTTCTAAGCCGACTTTCGATATTATCCTTCCAAATATACCGCAATCAAATCTAATAGCACCAATCCTAAACTTGACGACTTCACATTATCAGATACAAGCTACTCTACTGACATGCCACACCAATGTTATCTAAAGCCACGACCCGTGCAATCCGTGCCCCAATAAGCAACATTCTAGATGTACTCAATCACGAAATGACTCAATTAAGAGAACTGTCTCGCAAGCTCAACGGGTACTGTCCCAACGAAATGCTAAGAACCCATCACACATCGTGGCACCATAACACATGAATCTAACACAAAGGATCATATCTCATCATAATTCTGCCGCAATGCGCGACCCCATCCAAACACTGTTCCATATGAAATATCTCAGCCACCATGTTCAAAATCAATAACTACGCACAATCTGACATCAAGTACTCACAGTGTATTACCATAACCACGGAGAAGCAAATGACACAATGCTACACAAACCCGAAAGAACATAACCAATGCACAACCACTCATGTATCACCCAAATACCCATCTCGTGCAAATTCTTCTCTAAGTCCCCAATAGACCTGCACTATATGTGCATAAAACCAATAAATCACAACTCCTCGTAGCATAGAAGAGTAACTCACAGATAATTTTAGAACATGAATAAGCTCAACAACAACCGAATGACACATCCCTCAATAATAGCAGTATGGAGCTAACCAATCCGGCTGGGTATAGAATACACATCCTAATTGGGCCTACCAATGGACTCCCAAATCAGCTCTAGTCACCCACAGATAGATAAATAACCTCTGAAAGTCCACAATGACTGAATCATAACACATTCTATTATCTGACTAACTTCGGCCACAACTTCACAGTCCGCAACCACGAAACAATCTGTCCCTGAAGACTTCCAGTCTCCAAATCCAAAGTGCACACGAAGCACCATTTCTGATCCCATCTCTACCGCCCGAATATCTAACACATCTCTTATACATGATCATCTCAACACATACGCCCCACTGGCAGAAAAGAAACTCTCCACTCACATTATAAGGAATATACCTACATAGATTACTCCACAGGGGATAACCCACCTGCTTAGCCTCAAATTAGTACCTTATCATACTTTTTCGCAGTTACAATTACTATGAAATCACTTAATCTTTTTGAGTCCAAACTCATTAACCAGTCATGAGAATTTAATTTATTCCAAAATTTAACAATGTGAACTGAAGAAAGTAGACCAGCCGATGCCACACCACCAACTTGGGCTCAATTTTCGGAAATATTATTGAAAGAGTTTGTTCCCCAGACTCTCAGAGATGGGTGGAGCACAGAGTTTGAACGGTTGCATCAGGGCACTATGACAGTGTCAGAATATGCTATCAGGTTTAGTGAGTTAGCCCGTCATGCACCTATCTTGGTTTCTACAATCAGAGAGCGGGTCCGCATATTCATTGAGGTGCCCGAATATGATATTAAAATATGAATGTCTCGAGAATTGCAAACTGATACTCCATTTCAACAAATAGTAAATATTGCAAAGAAGATTGAGGGTGTTTTAGGCGAGGAAAGAGAGTCTAAGGAGGCCAAAAGGTCTCGAAGATCTGTAGGGTTCAGTGGATTTTACTCTTCAGCTAGAACCCATTATAGCGGAGGCTCGAGCAGTCAGTCAGCTCAGTCCGCACATCAGATTACTCGGAGTGCTCCAGTTTACAGTGCACCACCGACACGAGATTCTTACAGTGGTTATTTCAGTTATCCAGCACAGACTCAGCACGAGCAGTCGCGACCTCAGAGGGGTTGTTATGAGTTTGGTGATACTAGGCATATCATGAGAGATTGTCCCAGACTTGGGAGGGGTGGATCTCATCAGAACACTCCGGCTACAAGCTTTATTCCAGTCGATACTCCACGTGCACAGTAAGCAAGAGGTGGAGGACAAGCGGGTAGTGGGCGCCTAAGAGGTGGAGGCCCGACCCGTTGATTTAATCACTATAATTTGGCTGAGGCCAATACACCAGATAGTGTCATTACATGTACGATTCTGATTTTTATTATAAAAGGATATTTTCCTTAATTTGATTTGGATCTGAATATTGAGGTGGGTCCTTCTATTATGCTCCGCTTATAGGTGAGCTTCATAAATTGTGACTCACTTATATGTTTATCCCTGTTGGGAGATTTAGAGATGTAAACTCGTGCCTGTAATTTTATTTCTGTACACCATTGAGGGCTATAAGTCCAAAAGTAATTTTTATTATTCATTACAATGGGTTTAATGTATTTCGGAATAACTGATTCTAATTTTTATTAATTATACGCCCTACCGGTATGAGGTTCATTATATGTTGTGAAAATTATTTATGAAATATATTGAAAGGAAGAAAGAAATGAAATTGAAAATTTCAATTGGCACAATGTGCAATATATTTGTGATTCGGAGTTGAGGACGAGATCCTCGCATTTTTACATGATGTGAAATATTTAAACCGGGCTGCAAGCCGCGGTGAAAGTTATGTAAGGACGAGGTCCTTGTGGTGAAATATGTATAAGTTTAAAACTCTCCCTTTGTGAAATTTAATTTGTACAATAATATTAAAAGGGAGTCATGCCTGTTAGGCTTATTTGATAATTCTTGTATATTTTCTGTTCATATTCAGCCATGTTCGTGCTGTAAGCATTGAGTTTTAGCCTATGTGGTGAGTGCCCATGTGGCGTTAAATGCGACTCATTAATCCGAGTAAGTAATTATGAGGTCTTCATGCCTCACATTCTGTTGTCAGTGTTATGAAAATTCGAAATGAGGTGGTGGTTAATATGAGATTAATTGATGATGCTGGAATTAATTATGAACGGCTTTTAAGACCAGAGATATGGTGATGAGCATATATATAATGTGTTTCATGTCCTGATATCATTGTGATAATGCAGTGTTTGTAATGCTGAGATTGTGTAATTGATATATGCATTGTGGATGTGTTGTTAGGAGTTATTTTGGTGTTACTCTGATAGGTGGTTAGGCCCAATTACAGGGGAGACTCTGCCGAAATTTCTGAAAATAATTTGGGAGTTAAAACAAATTGGGAGATTGAGACATGCAAAGAAGAGACAAAATTATGTTATGTGTTTGAGGGCGAATGACCCTAAGCGGAGAAGAATGAAACACCCCAGAAAAATTTTGAAGTACTTCAACACTATCAAGGAAATTAATGTGTACATAGGCACGAGTTGCTACAGCCAGTTGAGACTAATACCGTACGTTATTGTGAAAATCAGACCTTTTGAAATATTTGGAGTGTAAGAAATTGATCTTACAATTTATAAATATGGACAAAAGAAATAAACTCAAATGAGATGATGTTGTCAGGCTTACCTCAAATGCGGTAGCGTGGAATCAACTGTGAGTATATGTGTAAAAGTAAAATCATCAATTTGGTAACCTCACAATAATTTTTAGAACGTTCGAGAACGAACATTTGTTTAAGAGGTGGAGAATGTAATGACCCGACTTGTCGTTTTAAGAATTTACGCCCCGTTCAGTGACTTAAGGTCTCGAGAAGCTTTGCAATATGTATTATGACCCGCGGGTGTGGTCGAGTTTGATTTACTAAAGATTCAGAATTAAATTAAAAGAACAATCCTTAATTTGAAACTTAAATGGAAAGAGTTGACCGGAGAGTTGACTTTTGAGCAAACGACTCCAGAATGGAATTTTGATGATGTCAATAGTTCCGTATGGTGATTTTGGACTTAGGAGCGTGTCCGGAAAAATTATTTGGAGGTCTGTAGTGGAATTAAGCTTGAAATGTCGAAAGTTGAATTTTTGGGAAGTTTGACCGGGTTGACTTTTTGATATCGAGGTTGGAATCCGATTCTGGAAATTTAAATAGGTCTGTTATGTCATTTATGACTTGTGTGCAAAATTTAAAATCATTCCAAATTAATTTGATGTGTTTCGTCACAAGATAAAGAAATTGAAAGTTCAAAGTTCATAGATTTTGATTTGAGGTGCGATTCGTCGTTTTGATGTTCTCTAATATGATTTAAGAATTTGACTAAGTTCGTGTGATATTTTAGGACTTGATGGTATGTTTGGTTGAGGTCCCGGGGGGCCTCGGATGAGTTTGGATGCCTAACGGATCAAATTTGGATTTGGAGGAGGAGTAGAAGCAGCTGAGCATCTGGTACGATCGCACCTGCGCGAAAAAGGGCCGCAGGTGCAAGCTCGTGGATGCGAGAAATGAGTTGCGGAAGCAGAAAATTCATTGGTTGGTCAGGCATCGCAGGTGCGAAAAAGTTGTACCGCGGGTGCGAAGAAAGTTACCGCAGATACGAAGCCGCAGGTGCGAAGAAATCACCGCGGGTGCGAAAACCCCTGGGCAATACAAAAACAAAGGAGTTCCGAGCTTTTGCCATTTTTGGGCATTTCAAGCTCGGGTTTAGCTATTTTTGAGCAAGGTTTTCACTGGAAAACTTGAGGTAAGTCCCTTGTGATCATTTCCACTCCATAATATTGAATTATCATCGAATAATCCGATTAGATTACATGTTTTTGAGGTGTAAATCGGGGGTTTGAACTAAGGGATTTGAAAACGAAAATTTAAGATTTGAAGGTCGAGTTGTTATTGAAATTCAATAAAATTGGTATGGTTGAACTCGTATCGAAATGGGTGTTCGGATTTCATGAAAATTTTGTCGGGTTCCGAGGGGCGGGCGCCGCGTTGACCTTTGTTGACCTTTTGGAATAAATTTTTAAGTCGATATATTATTATCCGAAATTATTTTAGATGAATTTTAATAAAGTTATACAATTAATTTGGTTAGATTTGAGTGGCCCAGATGTCAATTCAAGCAAGAAGACGATTTTGGAATATCGGCATAACTTCAAAAAACAAGTAAGTGTCTTGCTTAACCTTGAGTGGGGGAAATACCCCTTAGGCATTGAGCCTTATGTGTCATTTGTGAAATGTGAAAAGCCGTGTACGCGAGGTGATGAGTACGTACTCGGGCTTATACGTGCAAAATTCATTGAATTAAAGTCTTAGGCATTATTGTGTAGTAAATTGAGAAATTATGAAAAAAATTTAAATCATCTGTTTGCCATGCCTAAATCCTTATTGTTGAATTTGTTTTTATATAATAATTTGATGTGATTGTTACTTAAAATATTTATGAAATTTCGTGAGTACTGTTGGTTTAATATTTCTTGGAAATTAATTCCAATTTGAATTTTCTTATGCAAATAATTAATTTAAGCAAGCTTAAGATGAAGTGTTAATATAATTATCTAAATTTGCATTAATGAAGGCTTTGCTTTATGCTGAGAAATTTCTATCTCTATTGATTGTTTCTAGGTGTTATATACATTGTGTGGAGCCTTAGGCTATTTGTTGTGAAATTAATTGATTTTGATATATCTTTGAAATTTGGTTGTGGTCACTGGGCAAATTATGATATGAATTGATTTTATTATGTTACCGTGTAAATTGTTGTATTGTGTGAGTTATTATATTGGGGAGATAAGGGTGGCATCTCACCGTTGATTTTATGTGGGTATAAGGGTGGCATTTCACTGTTGTTGTGCTTGTTGGAATATTGTCTGGGCGGAGCGATAAGGGTGGTTATAGGAGCGATAAGGGTGGCAATAGGAGTGATAAGGGTAGCTATTGATATTGTATGGGCAGAGCGATAAGGGTGGCTATAGGAGTGATAAGGGTGGCAATAGGAGCGATAAGGGTGACTATTGTCAGGGACGATATGTGATGATGTGGGGTTGTGGTGTTGATAATTTTCATCTGATGTTGTGATTTTCTTGTGTTTATTTTTATACCTTGTGCAATTTGTCTTGTTATTGGTAAATTGATAACAATCTGTTTTATGATGAAATTGAGCGTCTGTGGCTATTGTCAGGCGGATTATAAAATAAAATATGAGCACTAGGTACCGTGAGTAAATAATGAGGATATTTGGCACGTGAATTGTCCTTGCAGTTGTGATATAAAATGTGGGCACGAGGTGTTGTGATGAAATAATAATGATAATTGGCACGTGAACTGTGCGTGCAACTGTAATATGAAATGAGGGCACGAGGTGTCGGGAAAATATGATGATTTAATTATGGGCACGAGGTGCCGTGGAAATATGAAAATGGGTTGAGACCTGTGTTTACGAAAAATATGAAAATGGGCTGAGACTCGTATTTTTATGATTATGAAATGAGGTGTCACATGGTGACTTTTAAATTGAAAGAATTATATTCAAAATATTTATTTGGAAGAATTTTTACTTAAAAAGTATTATATGAAAGAATTGTATTTGAAAGATATTTATTTGAGGAAATTATATTTGAAAAGATTTATTGAAAGAATTATATTTGAAAAATAATTATTTGAGAAAATTTATATTTGAAAGAGAGTTATCTGGAAGAATTATATGTGAAAGACATTTATTTGAAGAACTTGATTTAATTGGGTGTAATTGTGTTTATTAATTATTGAGTGATATTAATGGTATTCTTGTTGTCTGTTGTGCATATCACTGGTCATTTTATTCTTCCCTTATCGTTATTTGTTTTCTATTATTTTGTATATTATATTGCATAGGTTATTAGACTAGTGAGTGTCTTGACTGTACCTCATCTGTACTCCACTGAGGCTAGTCTTGACACTTACTAGGTACCAACCGTGGTGTACTCATACTAAACTTCTGCACATTTTTGTGCAGGGCCAGGTATTGGATATATCGTATTTGAGCATAGTTGCGCGATCGTAAGGATTCAAGGTAGAGCAGCTTGGTCGTCGCAGTTCCTTGGAGTCTTTTCATTTCATTGTACTGTTAATTTGTAATCAAATAGTATTGTATATTCGGTCCTCGTGATCATTCCATATATTCAGTTAGAGTTCGTGACTCAATACTACCAGTCTTGGGAGGTTGTGTATTGTAATTATTTTCGCTATTAGTTTTAAACAAAATGGCTTCAAAAGGTAATTTAAATCGGCTTACCTAGTCTTAAAGACTAGGTGCCATCACGACGCCTGTGGTGGAATTTTGAGTCGTGACAGATAGGCTTACCTAGTCTTAGAGACTAGGTGCCATCACGACATCCTACGGAGAAAATTTGGGGTCATGACAAATTTGTATAAATGGACATCAAACAAATAGTAAAACTTTGGTTATACAATTGTTATCATTAATTTTAATTTAGCACCTTCTAGGAATTGAAGGATATAAACGGAAATCTCTTCATTTAGTTGCAGTCAAGCCAACATTGCAAGGGTATAATACTTTTTTCGTTGAAGAATATTAGTTGTGAATCATTAGATTATATGAAAGGTTTTTTTCCCTCGAATTTCAACAAGAAGGATATTAGTTTCTAATTGATAGTTTCTATATCGATTTTCAAGTATAACAAAATATATATTTTAAAAAAATAAAATTGGTATGACGTGAATTGTTTTTTTTAAAATGTAAATAAATTATTTCGAAATGGGATTATTTTTTAAAATATAATATAATTTTAAAAATAAAAGGATAAGATATTCTTGAATTTTAGTAGAGAGTTTTTAAAATTATTATAATAGAAGTCATATCATGTATAAAATCAAGTAACCAAGATCTTATGAAATATTTACATAAATATCTGGCCAGATTTATATTTTACTTTTTATAGCTGATATACATACTATTGGCATAGATAATGTTTTTAAATTTGAATTAAAATAAAAAATAAATTTATCTTTTGTTATCATACTTAATTCTGTCAATGATCATATGCAATCATATCAGGAGCTTTTGTTATCTTTTTTAATTATTTAAATAGTACTTCACTTCTGGCAAAAACAAAAATTACTCCATACAACGATAAAACTCGTTCACATCTAAAACCATATAATTATAGTTCTTTAAAACACTATACCTAGATTTGAATAAAGCGAATTTATTTTAAAATAAATATAATATATAGTGTACACGTCTATGTCTATCCAGATAATAGAAAAGAATTTAAAAGTCGAGTAAAAGTTTACTTACATATAAAATGAAGTAAACCTACATGCTAGAGAAAGAAACATTACAAAAATCAGTCAATATTCAAAAAAGGTTTTTTTTTCTTTTTGAAGAGTCAATTTGTATAAATGGGCATCAAAAAAATAACAAAACTTTGGCTATACAATTGCTATCATTAATTTCAATTTAGCACATTCTAGGAATTGAAGGGTATAAGCTGAAATCTCTTCATTTAGTTGAAGTCAACATTGCAAGGGTATAATATTTTGTTTGTTGAAGAATATTAATTTTGAATAATTGTATTATATGAAAGGTATAATAAATTGAATAAGAGGAATACTGGCTTTCTAACTGATAGTTTCTATATTGATCTTCAAGTATAACAAAATATATTCTTTTTAAAAGAAAATTTGTATGACGTGAAATTGTTTTAAAAAAATATTAAATAAATTATTTCGAAAAGGGATTATTTTTTAAAATATAATTTAATTTTAAATATAAAAGGATAAGATATTTTTGAATTTTAGTAGAGAGTTTTTTAAATTATTATAATAGAAGTCATATCATGTATAAAATCAAGTAACCAAAATTCTATGAATTATTTACGTAAATATCTGGCTAGATTTATTGTTTACATTTTATAGCTGATATACATAAATTACATATTGAAAATACACGATTATACACATATTATACATAAATTATATATAAATTACACTTTCTTCAATTAATTTAAGTAGTTGGGTGAGCACCTATTTAGGTTGATTAGATAAATCCAAAAGAAAAATATGAAAGAATTTCAACCAAAGACTAAAAATATAAATAAATCTCTTATGTAGACAATTTCTATTATAACTCATCCTTTTATAGCAAAATAAATTATTTTTTCTGTAACAAAAAAAAACAAAAACATAACAAATAAGATAAAAGGAAATAAATATAGAAAACAATGTATGGAAAATCTGAAAACCAGAAATAAGAGATTACAACGAATTTCTCAAAAATTTAGAAGCTAATCTCATCGATTTTAAATATATATTTTTTCAACTCAAATACATAGATTATAAGATAAGGATTTTTTAATTTACATTGTGTGTCGTTTTTCAAAAATCACTATTGCTAAAAAACTGATATGATATTCGAATCTGAATTTAAATAATTTGGAAGTTTTAAGACAAAATGTCAATGTTATATAATAAAAATCACCTAAATTTAATATTTAATGATTCAAAGAACAAAAAATCTGTATATATAGAGTATTCAAAATTCAAAATTTGTGTGTAGAGATATCGATAAACTCAAAATGAAGTCATACTAAAATAAAGGTACACCGGCAACAAAATTATTTAAATTTTTAGATAGACGATTAAAGTGGATTTTAAATTAAGGATAATATCTTCACTTGCATCATTATAAAGATAATCATTGTTGAGATATATATAAATTTGTAGAAATTGGAATTTCAAAATAGAAATATTTTTTAAAAGATAACAATATACCAAATAAGAGTTCAAGTCGTAGTAAAAGAGTCATGTCGTAACCAAAGAGTCATTCATATTTTGTCAACTTTTGTTCTTTTCATAAATACGAGTTATTATTTCGCTTCGTGACTATTTTTAGATTCCATTGACACCAATGAAAATTGTGAAAAACAATATTATTACTACAAAATTTGAGAAAATGTTAGTCTTTTTTCATATATTATTTCTTAATTAATATCTAATGATTATATATTATTATTTAGAAGGTTTAAAGTTTAAGATTATTTAAATATAATTCAAATAAATTAGATATTTAATATGGTTAGTGTCAAATATCAAAATGGAGTTATACTAGAAAAAGAATTCACTGGCTAAAGAATTATTCAAAATTTTAGATAGCCGGCTAAAATAAGTTTTGAATTAAGGATAATATTTTCACTTACATTATTATAAAAATAACTATTATTGAAAAATAAAGTTTTAGAAACTGAAATTTAAAATAGAAATATATTTTGAAAGATATCAACACACCAAATAAGAGTTCAAGTAGTAGTAAAAGAGTCAAGTCGTATCCAAAGAGTCCTTCATAGTCTCAATCTTTAATTATTTTTCTATAAATATGAGTTATTATTTTGCTTCCTGACTATTTTTATGATCAAATGACACCGACGAGAATAGTATCAAAAAAGAAAATAGAATTATAACTAGGAGATTTGAGAAATGGTAATCTTTTTCATGTAGCGTTTCTTAATTAATATCCAAGGATTATCTATATTTATCAAGAAGGTTTAAATATTAAGATTATTTACATATAATTCAAATAACTCAAATACTTGATATAGTTAATGTCCGCACATTCGCGCGGGTACTAATACTAATCACACTAATACTAGTCACAAAAAAATTGAAAGTAGAATATCACAAAGGCAGTGGAAATAAGAGAAACGAAACTATGGCATTTCTGCATGGCAAAAAGGAAGTGACGTTGAGTGAAGCAACCACACACAATTGTCAATGATTAACTAAAATGAATCAAAATAAATAAAACAATAGATGGCATGTATCAAATTAATTAAATATCCGCAAATTGTACAATGTATTATATAAACCATGAACCAGGGGTGTACTAAAGAAAGGATACATGTGTTGTCTTCAACTCAAACCTTATATCGGTATGTTTACCCGAAAATCGGATAGAGTTGAATTTATACGTAGTTTTAAGGATGCGCGGTGTAATTGGTACAAATTGGAAGGATAAATAAAAATATATCGAATAGTGACTGTAAAAAGAAATGAATACAAACTCAAATAGAGCAGAAAATATTTGCTTAAACGAACAGATAAAATAATATGAAGAGCCCAAAGAATGACAATATTTGCTATAAGTTGTGTAAATCTCAATAATCTCTTAATGTGAGAGTGTATGAATGAGTATTCCAATTCTCTCTTTTACAAATGACATCCACTCTAATATAACGGAGGAGCCCACTTTGGATATAATTAAAACTATATAGTGGGGATCCCATGATAGATTAGTTAATTAGCTTTTCCTTGATTTCCGCCAAGATTCTCTCCCCAAATGCGGCTATAACGGCTCTTTTGTCCCTTGGCTCGAGCCCGAACTCGGCCGTTCTCGATCGCGATCGGCCTTTGTTCGCTCGACCTCTATCTGGGCTGGTTTTCGATCTCGGCCGATCGTGGTCTCGATATGTATCTATTTGCTCGACCTCTATCTAGGCTCGTTATCGATTTGGCTGATCCCCACCTTGGTCAGTTTCTAGGGATCTAACTCAACATCCCAACTTCACATCATAGCTCGATATTACCATGACAAACCTCGGTCCATCATGCCTCAATCTCGATTAGTCACACGAAGGAAAAACTAGGTTTTGACCGAATACAGATAGTCCTCTCGTTTTTCGGAAAGAATGTGGTGAGAAACGATATGATTTTTCAACCTCTGACGAGGTACACACTGACGTCTGCGTCGAGCCCGATTGTGACGTATGTGAAAAATATCTCGTTGGTTCAGTTACCAAGGCATTCAATGCGCGTCACTCGATGTCGGCCACTGCCAATTTTGAACCGTCATTGTGTAACCTATAAATAGCCCCCTTCCGTCATCATTTTAAACTTTTACTTTCAACTCTTCTCATTCTAATCTTCATAGTTCTTTGCCTTCTCCAAAATTATCTATTTCCAGGTTCTGATAATTTCTTTGTTTTTTCTTCACTAAACACCAAAATATTTCAATTTCCCGTCTTCTTTGTTCTTGAAAATTTAGATGGCCAAGATATCTAAAACCGTACCTTAAAAAAAGGCTGCTTCCTCATCTCGATCGGCCGGTGAGAAACCGGTGGTGGAGCCACGCCTTGAAGAACTCATTCCCGGGGGATGTGTTATTGATTCTGATTTTAAAGTCAATAAACCCTCTTCGATTGTCGGTAGATGCGATCCGGTATCGAGATATATATGCTCGATACCAGTAAGTCTCCTTGATGTGGTGAAGAAAGATTGTAATTGGGTAGACAAAGAGGTCATGATACCGACACTGGAGGAATCGATCACTACCCACGTGGAAGGGTATCTGAGTGTTTACACTTACCCTTTCACGCTGGGTCTCCTCGATCAAGTCATTATCGATATTTGCAAGAAATACCAGATGACCCTCGGCTAAATTCATCCTTCTTTCTAGAGGATCGTGATCTTGATCCGTTTCTTTGTGAGCAAAATCGATGCGCTTCCCTTCACCCTCGACCATCTTATAAGATTGTATAGTCCTCGACTTTATCGAGGCGGGCTGATAAAGCTACAACGTTGTGCCACCAAGATGTTCACGTTGAGCATAGATGAAGATAAGGATCGGGGCTGGATGGGTCGGTTTGTTCGAGTGAAGACCTCGGACCTGATCCCGGCTGAGAGCATGCCATTTCCTGAGAAATGGAATATGGTGTATGATCTCGTTTTAAATTTCTGTTTGTCTTACTTCTTCATCCTTTCTTATTAGTGTCTTTCGCGATGCAGCCATTGCTTGGATGCTGGGTGCGATTCCCCACCTCGAGAACTGGGTCAAAAACCTGGTCTCGACGTCAACATTTGCTAAGCGCTCATAACGCTATTTGTCGAAGGGTCGATGGGAAGCGCTTACTCATGGTAAGCTTTCATCATGGTCTATTGATTCATTTGTCATTCGAGGTGACATGTTTAATCGAAGCATGAGTTTACTTATCTTCTGCCTTCGCAGGTTTCGGAAAAGATACGGTTATGAGGCCCCCGTCTGGTGGTGGAGAAGTTTTACTGCCTGTCTCGAAGCCATGGAAGGAAAGTAAGATAAAAAGGACCTCGGATTCCGAGGGTCAAAAACCTAAGAAAAGGACAGTCCGTAAGCCCAAAGGAACCACAATCCCATTGACTATGGAATCGGTCATGCGTCTAAGGGAAGAAGAAGAAGAAGAAGAAGAAGAAGAAGAAGAAGAAGAAGAAGAAGAAGAAGAAGAAGAAGAAGAAGAAGAAGAAGGTAACTCTAGGCTGGTGGCCCGTGCACGGGCTGGCACCGATATTTGTAAAGCTTTGGGACCGGTGGGGACTGATTCTGCTCCACCCAGGTCCGACAAGGTAGAGGAGAAGACTTCGACATGTGTTCCTGAGGAAAGGGGGATCGAGGATGTTTCACCTCGGGGCAACGAATCCGTCGAAGAGGCGGTTGATGATGGTGAAGGAATCGAGTTTGAGGTTCCCCGAGATGGAGGCGGCGCCTCGAAAGACATAATCGGGGCAGTAGAGATCGACGATTCCCCTTCTTTTCCTTCATTTTCCCAGTCTATGATACATGATGCCCAAGATGTGGAGGTTTATAATGGGGAGGGAGCCCATGGAGAGGAAGATCATTTCCATAGTTATTTTGTTGGAGTAGAAGATGCTACCTGTCCGAGCGGTTTGGAGGCTTCGAAGAAGAGCTCGGGCAAGGCAGAGATTCCTTGTATATTCAACAAAGCTCAGCAGGCCTTGAATCGGGTAAGTTCACTTTATCTTTGTCAAATTTCATATTTGTATTTTTCTTCTTTTGTATAACTCTTTTTTTTATTTTTTGTAGGCTTTTGCGATCTATCACGAGATGTTTTTTCAATCTCGAGGGGAGCTAAGACGGTCCGAAGACAAAATTTGAGGGCTTACTGAGGAGAGAGATACCTTCAAGCTTCTCAGTGAGCAGAGGGAAGGAAAAGCAAGAGGAATTCGAGCCGAGCTAGAAGCAGCTCGAAAAGAACAAACCAATTTGTCCGAGCAAGTAAAAAGAGTCTTTGAAGTTAATGACACTTATTTAGGCGTGAAGGCTAACAGTTCGGTCCCGCAAGTTCAGAAAAAGCTCGATATGATTGGAAAGCTTCGTGCCAAGGTGGACGCAGTGAAAGCGGGGGCCGAGGTGTGGAAAAAGAACATGGACCGCCTTGCTTCTGAAAAGGAGGTTGCCCGGGCTCAACTGGCCTCGGTCGAGTCCCAACTCCGAAGCTCGAAAGAGAGAGCCTTGGTGCAAGACAATAATGTCGAGGAGTTCCAGTCTCGGTTAGGCTCAGTGACTTCTGATCGAGAGCGACTGGCCTCAGAACTGGCAGCGGCCAAATCAGAGGCCGAAATAGCCATGGCTATTGCTGATGCGATGGTGGTTGTTTACCGGTCCGATGCTGAAGCCGCTCAGGTTAGAGCAAAAAAGGTTGCCGAAGCTGCTCAAGCTCGAGCAAATTGGGCTGTCGAGCATGCTAAATGCCAATCTCTGAAGGAGACTCTATAGGAGATCCATGCTCGTGGCTTCGATCTTACAGTCGAGATTGAGAATGCAAAAGAGCTCGAAGTAGAAGCTAGAGTGTTTCCCTTTCCCGATGATGATGATACCGGGAGTATGAGAGGTTCTGAGAGCGAAGGAGGCCTCGAGGGTGAAGATGCTGCTCCTGGAGAGGACTAAGTCCTTTTAGTATTTTTCTTCTTTCTTTTAAGACCATTTTGGTCTCTTGTAGAAATACTTGATCGAGCCATGCTGCCCTTGTAAATGATTTCTGATATATATAAAACTTTCTTTATTTTATGGCTTCTGAATCTTTTGCCTATCTTGTTAATTTATACAAAGGCCAAAAAGTGCATTAGCACGGGATAATTACTTGAAGGTCCGAGTGAATGTTCGAACTCGACCATTTCTTATAGGTAGTCCCCGAATGAGAGTGATTTCTTGAACTCGAACTAAGGTAGTCCTTTAGGCTTTACTGTCGAGTGAGAGTGATTTCTCGAACACGAAATAAGGTAGCCCTTAGATGTTTTAGTCGAGTGAGAGTGATTACCTGAACTCGAACTAAGGTAGCCCTTAGGATTTATGGTCGAGTGAGTGTTTACTCGAACACGAGTTATGGTAGCCCTTAGACTTTTCGGTCGAGTGAGTGTTTGCTCGAACTTGAATTAAGGTAGCCCTTAGGCTTTATGGTCGAGTGAGAATGATTTCTCGGACTAGAGGTAATGTATCCCTTAGACTTTTCAATCGAGTGAGTATTTTCTCGAACTCGAGTTAAGGTAGCCCTTAGGATTTTCAGTCGAGTGAGTGTTTGCTCGAACTCGAATTAATGTATCCCTTAGTCTTTACGGTCGAGTGAGAATAATTTCTCGAACTCGATTTAAAGTAGCCCTTAGGCTTTCAGTCGAGTGAGTGTTTTCTCGAACTCGAATTAAGGTAGCCCTTAGGTTTTATGGTCGAGTGAGTGTTTGCTCGAACTCGAATTAAGGTAGCCCTTAGGTTTTATGGTCGAGTGAGTGTTTGCTCGAACTCGAATAAATATAGCCCTTAGGATTTATGGTCGAGTAAGTGTTTGCTCGAACTCGAATTAAGGTAACCCTTAGGCTTTATGGTCGAGTGAGTGTTTGCTCAAACTCGAATTAATGTAGCCCTTAGGCTTTATGGTCGAGTGAGTGTTTGCTCAAACTCGAATTAATGTAGCCCTTAGGCTTTATGGTCGAGTGAGAATGATTTCTCGAACTCGAGTTAAGGTATCCCTTATGCTTTTCGGTCGAGTGAGTGTTTGCTCGAACTCGAATTAAGGTAGCCCTTAGGCTTTATGGTCGAGTGAGAGTGATTTCTCGAACTCGGGTTAAGGTAGCCCTTAGGCTTTTCAGTCGAGTGAGTGGTTGCTTAGGTTTTATGGTCGAGTGAGTGTTTTCTCGAACTCGAACTAATATAGCCCTTAGGCTTTACGGTAGAGTGAGAATGATTTCTCGAAATCGAGTTAAGGTAGCCCTTAGGCTTTTCAGTCGAGTGAGTATTTGATCGAACTCGAATTAAGGTAGCCCTTAGGCTTTATGGTTGAGTGAGTGTTTGCTCGAACTCGAATAATGTATCCCTTAGGCTTTACAGTCGAGTGAGAATGATTTCTCGATCTCGAATTAATGATCGGGAATATGAAGTAGAAGAATTTTTCTAAGATATGAGATATCGGTAAAGAAGAAATTTCTCTTTATAAGTCATTATGCATGCGCTCATGTTTTGTGTCAGGGCTCAAGCAAGCTATGCGGGCATGGTTCGTTTGACCATTTGGCCTTTACAAATTTTTCCTATCGAGACCCTGTTGCCATGAAGTAATTTCCTTGTATCGAACTTGATATATCCGAGGGTAATGCCCCCCC